>CM034151.1:727335418-727347162 GCA_019776745.2 Taxus chinensis | reverse complement strand
AGACTGTGAGGTTTGTTATGGGGACCATGATGCGAGTAGATGCCCCTTATTGCGGCGCACAATTCGGAAGTATGTATCTTACTACTGTAAGATCTACACCTCTACAACCCATGATACTAAGTTGTAGGCTTATTAATCAGATCTATGAGGCCATTGATCATGGTGTGCACCAGACCAGCATTTCTAGTAGCTCTAAGGATGATGATCGTCGTTATGAGGAGCACGCAGATGGGGGCGTGCATGAAAGAAGTTCTCGTGGAATATTTTGTGGTCGTGGTAACTGTGGAGGAGGAATAAATGAGTACCCATGGGGAACATGTTATAATTGTGGATCTATAGAGCATTACAAACAAGAATGTCTGGATCTACTACAATGATCATGGTGCAGAAAAAGCACAATTATGAAGAGTGTTCGGAACTCTATGAGTATATGAGTGACCAGCACCGGAAAGATAAGGGTGCTGCTATGGTGAGCGTAAAAAGGTCCGAGCCACAATGGATGCCAAAAGTGGCACGTGAGTTAGAGCTAGAACCTATGCTGGTGATAATGCGTGCAGAGACCGCACATTCCAAGGAAATTCCAAAACCAAGAACATTAATTTCTAGAGAGGAGGTACCACATGGAAAGTACCCAGACCCTATCTATCAGAAAGAAGTATACCAGGAGACTATGGATGTAATTCAGACTATACAATGGGGAGATATAGTGTCTCAAGGAGCAATCAAGACAAGTGAGGCAACAGAAGGATAACGAGGTTCCAAGAAGTGACCTGGATGAATTCAATGAAGTATGTAAAATGTTAAGGAAAGAGAATATTATTCCCTTGCTGGGGGAATGGCTGAGGGAGAAAGTACCATGTGTCGGAGCAGAGCACGAGAGGAATGTTTTACGTGCAAACCTTTCCCCGCACAACCTTGAGTATGAAAAGGAGATCACATTAAATACAGTCATGGATGGATGGCTCCTTAGTAACATCCTCATTGACATAGGCACGAAAGTGAATGTTCTCACCTTAGATGCTTGGCATCAGATGGGAAGGCCCGCATTACAGCCATCTTCGAATGTGATGTATATGGAAAATAAGACAAAGGCGACGCCCATTAGTGTCTTAAAAGATGCGTCTATCACCATTCAAGGGGCCAAGTTTATTGGGGACTTTGAGGTCTTGGCGCTCGCCAAGGTAGAAAATGTCCCAGCATTGCTTGGGTGCCCATGGTGTTACAAGAATAATATTGACATCAGGTTTAACAAGGGATATATAAGTTTTGAAAATAAAGAAGAACGGGTAATCATCCCTTTGACAGATGGGAAGTCGATACCCTACACAGAGCCATTGGGAGAAGAAGTCCTTGATAGAATATACATGTGCTTAATTAGGGATCATAATATAATTCACCCTACAGAAGGGGTTATCCAATTTGAGAATTACAAGTCTGTGAGTGATACCACAAGCATAACATGTGACAATTGGGCACACGGGACCTATGAGTTGACCGGACGACATTTAAGAGGATTGATAACCAAAGTGACAAAGGCATGTATAGTCTGGTGCCTAGGAGGAGGGAAACTACCAAGTTACTTAGGAGGGGCTAATCTAGAATATTTCTTGTGAGAAATGGAGGCCCATTGGAGAAATGAAAACGAAAGAAGAGAAATGCTTAATTAAAAACTACTCGGGACTACTATGCACTGGTGGGAAACACATCAGGAGAACCTCTTGGAATGGCGTGAGGTAAGGATTGATTTCTCTGTAAGGTTTTGTAGGAGGAATGTTCCCACGGATATAAAATACTACCATGGTAAAGGGATTGCTTCCTTCCATATCAAAGAATTTGAGGCAGCCTAGATGGTAAGCACGAAAGCCCTGTGACCTTCATTATGGGTTCACAAGTTGTACTACACCTTGCAAGGTTGTGCACATGCATGGTATACCCACTCAGAGATGCATCGCCAAATTGGTAATTGGAAAGAATTGGTGGCTGACCTCGTTCAAACATTCGAGTACGAAAGTACAAAGCCATTAGTACATAAAAGCATTGCAGGTTGTCAAGCGCATTACATCAGGGGATAGTGTTACGGTGGAAGAAAAAATACAAGAGTTTCTAGGTGAACTTGGCCTAGAGGCACGATTTGAAGAAGAAGAATTAGAAGAGATACAATTTGAGCTCGCTCGTATAGAGAAATAAAGGGGGAAGATGTTGTATGTTATTAATGGAGAAGAGGCAAAAAACTTGGATTTTGACCATTTTGTAGGGATGCACGAGGTGTTAGACAATGCTGATGAACGGGCACACACCTATCATGAACCTTTAAAGACAAATAAGGTTAACATCGGCTCAGAAGAAGAGCCTAAAGAGGCTATCATCGAAGGCTATTGGTCAGAGAAGGAAGTCTCCAAGATCATTGATCTTTTACGTGAATTTGAGGATTTATTTCTGCGCAGGTATCATGAACTCAAAGGCATTCACAATTCCTTAGGGGATATGAGAATTAAGTTGAAGGAAGGTGTGCACCCGGTTCAGAAGAGACCATATCAGATGAATCCTAACCTGCACGTGAAGGTCAAAGAAGAAATAGATAAGATAATAGTGTTGGACATCATTAAAGCTGTTGAAGAGTTAGAGTGGATAAGCCTAATGGTGTTTAATATCAAGAAGGATGGAAGGATAAGGATATGTGTTGATTATAGGGACCTGAATGCAGTATGTATCATTGATCCTTTCCCAACCCCATTTACTGAAGAAATCTTAAAAGGAGTGACAGTATGTGAGGTCTACTCTTTCAAAAATGGATTTTTAGGCTATCATCATGTAAGAATTGCAAAGGAGGACCAGCTGAAGACAAATTTCACCACTGAGTGGGGAAGTTTTCCCTATATGGTCATGCCTTTTGGATTAAAGAATGTGCTCGCTGTTTTCTCATGCATCGTGGTATAGGCATTCTAGGATTTCATCCACAAATTTCTTCAGGTTTATCTAGATGATTGGATAGTATATGGCCTAGTAAAGGACCATTATGACAACTTAAGGTTGCTATTTGAGAGATGTCAGCAGTTGAGGATATCCCTCAACATTAAGAAATGTGTCTTTGCTACCCCATTTGGAACATTATTGGAACACATAATATGTAAAGAGGACTTGCTAGTAGATCTTGCCAAAGTTGTAGTAATTTTGGTATTGGGGGAGCCTACTAGCCAAAGCACAGTACACAGATTTCTTAGGCATACGGGGTATTAGAGGAAGTTCATCAAGGGATATGCCAAGATCGCTGCACCTTTAGAAGAGTTATTTAGACATAAAAGTGTCTTTCATTGGGGAGAGGATCAACAGAAGGAATTCAACACTTTGAAGGATAGGCTTGTCACCACACCCATTGTACAATTCCCCTCTTGGGATAAGCCCTTCCATGTTCATGTTGATGCCTCAGGAACCACCATTGGAGCAGTACTTGCATAGCCTGGTGAAGGTATTATTGATCATCCTTTTTACTTTGCAAGTAAGAAATTGACACTAGCAGAGTAGAATTATACTACAATTGAGCGCGAGGAATTTTCAATGATCTACGCGCTTCACAAGTTCAGAAAATATTTATTGGAAACCCCTTTAATATTTTACACTAACCATATGGCATTGAAGTATTTAGTGAACAAGCCCATTCTACAAGGGCGCATATCTCAATGGGTAATATTGTTCTAAGAATTCAAGTTCACGGTGGTTTTCAAACCATGAAAAAAGTAATCCTAGACTAGATCATATATCTAGAATCGATTCAAGGGAGGATGCACAAAGAATTGAGGATACCATGCCAGACGCACAACTATTTAGGTTACGACGCGCGCCCTCAGACTTAAAATATATTACAGTATTTCTCAAGATAGGGTAGCGCCGGAAGGGATGAAGGCATTGGATAAAAAGCGGTTAGCTATATGCTCAGTGCCCTACATGTTGATTAGTGGGGATCTATACAAAATGGGTTGTGATGAGGTTCACTCGACATTAAAATTTTCCTCCGTAATTTCTATTTTATTAATGTATGTATTAGGAATAGGATCTTGTTAAGTATAATTAGTAGCATTGGCGTCCAATAGAAGATAACGGCTCCATCAGTATGGTTCCGCCAAGAAAGTAGAGTACGGTAACAGTTGTTATCACCGAATCACAGCACCCCTGGATGTTGATCAGATTTCTAGTTTGATCACTCTAAGCATCCAGTGTGATTGGATAACATGGGTACTATCTCCAAGTTGTGGGACTTGCTACTTGAGATAGACCTCCAGAGAAAGCTGGTTCTTGCTCCTAAACTACCTGCCACAATCTACTCTAATGCAGGAGAAACTAGCTATTCTAACCTAAAATTCCAAGGGACCAGAGAGAGAGAATGCATAAAATGAAAGCCTACACTAAAGCGGTGATACACCAGAAAAAGAGGGTGTGAGAGTAATCTCTAAATGTGTGAAATACAGAGGCAAAGTGCACACTAGAAGAGGTGATGACAGTTCACCATAATCCAGCAGAATGCATTCACAGCAATATTCCAAGCACACACAATTTAATAATGAATTCCTGCAAGAACATAATAAATAGACACAATATACTTGTAGAAATATTAAAGGGGCAAGAAGAATGCAAGGAAACACAGCAGGGGAAGATATATCCACAAACTGATATTTTATTGCTTCATGATATGCACAGTTCAATCTATTACAAGATAAGGGCCTGGATCACCATGCAAGGAGTCCACTACAAGGGCCTGCAACACACTGGCTTCACAAAGCAATTTTGACAGAGCTTTGCTACCCAAAAACTCTCCCCCTTTTACAATGAGCCCAACACTTCCTTTTATAAAAAAAAAATGAGAAGGAAAAGAGAAGGGAAAATGGAAATCCTGAAATCTGTCCTTCAACCACCTGTAAGAGGCATTAAATTGAGTGGAATGGGTATACATTACTTGCAAAAGGCTCCCCATACTGTCCCATGTGCTGCAGCAGAGAAAGAATGATGACCATGCCTCTTAATTGCACTCCCAGCTACCAAATAAAACACTGTTCTGAACCCGGCCACATTTTCTTAAAAATCTCAATCAGTTTCTGATCAAATCTGGAATTTCTTGATTTCTGTGCATCGGGCTCGGAAACACGATTCCAATGGTACCAATTTTGTGCGATTTCGTTGAGAAATGCAAAAGTTATGGCCTTCTGAGTGCAGGCAGCTATTTTGGGCCTGGCAGGCGTTTTCTGTCATTTGACGGGAAAGAGCATCGATTGATTGGAGCTGAATATGTTTCTTTTATTTAAACATCGGAGCTCGTTCCAGAAAGTCAAATTTTATCAAAATCGGAGCTCGGAGTCAAAAGTTATGGCCGTTTGAAGTTCCACGGGTCAAATGTTGACTTTTCTCCTCTGCCTTCAGCCATTTCGGCTTTTGGCGTCCCACGCGTCCCTTTGTCCCATTCGGTTTTGGTGCTGAAATTTCGACCTTTCCAGCCGGTTCGCGTACTTTTGGCCCGCGCGTCCCATTTGCTTTTGGACTGTCTGGGACAAATTCGCCCGGTTCGGCCGGTTCGCGCCTTTTTGTCCCAACTTTCTCGGGACAAAAGTTCTCATTTCGGCCGGTTCGCCCGGTTCACGTACTTTTGACCCACGCGTCCCAGACTTTTTCGGGCTGCCTTGACTCATTTCGCCCGGTTCGGCCGGTTCGCGTCTTCTTGTCCCGCTTGTCCCAAAGGCGACCCTCTCAGCAGTTAGTCGATTTCTTCTCTGTCGAACCAGAATTTCGCGCCCGCCTCGTACTTTTGTCCCATTTGTCCCTGCTGTGTTTCGGACTGTTTGTGCTGATTTTGCCCGGTTCGGCCGGTTCGCGCTTTTCTGTCCCAAACGTCCCAGAGGCGACCTTGAGTGGGACTTAGCCAATTTTCACGATTTTTCCTAGATCAACCTATTTGCCTTCTGCAACCCCTTTTTTTCGCATTTTCTCAGAACTTACTCTCTTCCTCTTGGACAGGGGAGTTAGACAAATATGAGGGGACCCTAGAAACATGACTTTTCGCCCTGAATCAATATAATTGCTTGCATGTTATCAAAGTTACCTTGGGGGTGAATTTTGGATAACAACAGTCAAAGTAGAAAAGGAATGTTGTGGTAAAAAGTAAATATTTGTCGTACATGGTCTGATAATGTTAAAATTTCAAAGTTGGGGTAAGTAGAGAAGTAGGGTCTACATGATTACGAATTAGAAATATTATATTGGTAATAAGGACAAGGAGTGAGATCATAAATATTTTGTGTATTTTATTTGTAAAAAGTCTAAAAATGTGGAATCCATGTGAAATAATAAGGTTTATCTTATCTTAAAAGATAAGCTTACATGTACAGATAAGAGTTAAGGTATGGAATATGATTTGTCGGAGTGGATTTCTTATCCTATCTTAGAGATAAGATGGATAAGCCTGGAAGTTCTATAAATAGAGAGGCCACCCCCCTCATTTAGCCAAGAAGGAAGTAGTAAGAAATATTGTATGAGTAAGTGTGTAAAGGAAGCCATCATTTTGAAAGTGTATTAAAGAAACCATTAAGAGGTGTAATTGTGAAGTTTCTCCCATAGTATTGGTGAAAGGAAAGTGAATTCAGTAACACTTGAAGTACCTCATGGGTGAGATTGTAAAAATTTCATGTTAATATTATAATTTACACTGATATTTCAGATTTATCATCATTCCTTCTTATCATAGTCTTTAGTATTCTTGTGTTATGTCTGTTGTAGTATTTCCAGATTACATCCACCAAACTAAAAGTTATGCATTAGTAAATAACCATAGCACGAGGATTTCCCGGTGAAGAATTATGATAGTGCTGGATTGGTGTTGACATTTTGGTTCCATTGCCGGGACCATTCCTCGTTGGTGGATTTTCTAGAGAGATATTCCCACTTAGTCCGAAAACATTTGGAGGGTAACCTTGTTTTTACTGTGCATAGTAGTTACCATGGTAAAGTCAATTTTTTCCGTGAATAGTATTTACCGCAGTAAAGTCACTTTTTACCTTGAATAGTATTTACTACAGTAACTTCACTTTTTACTGCAAATAGTGTTTACCACAGTAAAGTCAGTTTTTACCACAGTAAGTCAAGTTTTACCATAGTTTACCGTGGTCATTTCTATTTTCTATTATAGTGATTCCAATTATTTGTGCACATAAGTATTGTTGATTTTACTTGTGGGTTGGTATTTCATTGTGGTTACTTTTGAAAATGGGGAAGATTCCTATTTTTTCAGCCCAATCTAATGAAGATGCTTCCTCTTTCATTCAAGAGTTTAAATGATCTTGTATTTGTAATGGCCTTATAAGAAGGGAATAATGGACTAAATTTTTTCCTACCTTTTTGGATGGTTCAGCCCTTAGGTAGTTTGAAACACTAGGTGATAATGTGAAAAACTCATGGGATTTATTAACTGAAATTTTTCTTGAAGAATTTGGTGAACAACAAAAATATGCAGATCTTATGATCGATATCACAAAGCTATCCCAAGGAGAGAAGGAGAAGATAAAGGATTATCATGCTCATGTTCTAGAGCTAAGGAGGAAGCTCGATGCCCAGATCCGGAAGGAAGGATTAGCGGATGGGTTGATGAATGGTGTGGATAATCTCCTCTGTAAGCACTTCATTCTTGGGATGAAGCCAAAGATCAGACAACGAGTGAAGTATGACTGCCCAACCACCATTGAACAAGCAAAGGAGATTGCAAGAAGGTAAGAATAAAGCATGGAAGAGGAGCCCAAAGAATTGTTGCTAAAGTAGAGCCTATACCAACACCTTTGGTCCAGAATCCACAACCACTCTCGGTGAGCACAAATCTTTCTCGTAGTACATCTACTGAGTATGAAGATATGCTTAGGAAGATAGGCCAGTTAACTATTAATCTTCTTTAAGGAAAAGAATTTAGTTCTCAAGGAGGAGATAAAGGTCCAAAAAGAAATATTTCTGAAGTTATATGTTATGGTTGTTATAAAAAGGGTCATTATAAGTATAATTGTCCAGATAGAGCTTCTACATCTGGTACAAGAGATAATGATAAAGGAAAAGCACCTGTGAAATCTTTTGATGTACTAGATAAGAGCATAAATAATGAAGTAGATGTGTTTATAACAAAAAGAAAGAAAGAAAAAGATAACCAAGATGGAAATGATCCTAAGAAGATGAAAGGAGAAACTAGTAAGAAACATAGGAGAAGAAAGTTGGGTGTGTAGGATTTTCTAATTTCACAGGAACAAGGACCATAATCCATCTTAGAAGATCTGTCCAAAAGGCCTGCTAATATTACATATGGCCATCTCTTGGCTATGTCTTCTGAGAAGAGGCGGGAGTTGCGAAGTGGACTCAATGCTCGACAAAGAAAGGAGGTTGAGGTCCCTGTTTTGGAGGCAGAGGTGGATCCCTATGCTCCACAAGCTGAGGTATTATGTAATGGTATTTCAATTCATGATGTCTTAGTTGATGGAGGTGTTGTAGTTAATGTAATGATCGAGTCTGTAATGAATATGTTGGGTTTAAAAATTGATCACCCCTCAAAAATTATGTTAAGTTCATTAAATAAGGGAAAAACTAAACCAGAAGGTGCTGTTTCAAATGTGACATTATCTGTTATGGGTGTTGTATGTGTGGTAGACTTTCAGGTGATGAAAAATGGTACTGTTGCGTACCTAATGTTGTTGGGAAGACCATGGCTAAGGAGAGTTCATGCAAGAAACTACTGGAATGAAGGATTCATGACATTTGGACGTGGTAGAGAGAGGGTGAAGATAAACGTGATCCCCTGGCATCATAAGACAAAACCTATGGATTCAAGTGATGAAACTGATGATTGGACATCCTCTGATTACTCTAGTACTAGTGAAGTGGACACAGAAGAAGAAAGTGAGGTTGATGTTTTGGTCATGGATATCCTTCCAATCACACTAACTCATGAACCCATAAAATTATCTGAAGAAGAAATTGATGATCGTCTCCAACAAATAAAGATTGGTGATGCTGTGATGGAGAGTGAGAAGGAATCCTACCTCTAGCTCTTTCGAAGGTACATACACCTATTCACTTTTTATTACAAGGAACTCCATCAAGTAAGTTGGGTAGAACATTCTATTGAGATGGTAGATGGTGCTAAGCCCATAAAGCAAATGCCATATAGAATGAATCCTAATTTTTCTAAGACTATAACAGAAGAAATAGATAAGTTACTTGATGCATGATTCATATTTGTTGTGGAGAATTCAAAATGGGTTTCTCCCATTGTGTTCTTAATAAAAAATAATGGGAAGCTACACATTTGTGTTGATTATAGGAAGCTCAATAAGGTAACAAAGAAGGATCATTACCCTCTTCCATTCTCAGATCAGATCTTGGACGAAGTAGCTGGCTAGGAGTGTTATAGTTTTGCTGATGGATATAGAGGATACAACCAAGTTTGTATAGCAGAGAAAGATTAGTTGAAGACCACATTCACCACTCCTTGGGGAACGTTTGCTTATAGAGTTATGCCTTTTGGGTTGTGTAATGCTCCAGCAACATTCCAGCGCTTGATGAATAGGGTGTTTGAACCCTACATTGGGAACTTCATCAGAGTATTTCTGGATGATTTTTTCATCTATGGGGCAAGATGGACCACCTACACCAGATGGAGATAGAATTTCAAAGGTTAGATAAAGCACAAGCCTCACTAAACCCTAAAAAGCGTGTCTTTGGATGTTCTAAAGGTGTTTTGTTAGGGCATGTTGTATCCAGAGATGGTATTGGTATTGATCCTGATAAAGTTTCAAAAATCAAAGAGTTACCATTTCCTATGAATAAAAGTAAGTTGAGATCATTTTTAGGCCATGTGGGTTACTATAGAAGGTTCATCGAGAATTTTTCAAAGATTGCACAACCACTAACCCAGTTCTTGAAGAAGGATGTTACTTATGAACCAGGAAATAAGGCGCATGAAGCTTTTGAACAACTGAAGGAAGCCCTGGTGTCTTCACCTATTTTAAAGATTCCAGATTGGAGCAAGCCATTCATTGTGTACATTGATGCCTCAGATGCAACACTAGGAAGTACTCTGAGCCAAAAGGATAAAAATGGGAATGAACATCCAGTTTACTTTGAGAGCAGACAAATGAGTAGTACTGAGGTAAATTATAATGTAACTAAAAAAAGAGGATCTAGCTATCATTTTTACTATAAAGAAGTTTAGAAATTACTTGCTAGGGTAAAAATTTATAGTTGTAACAAATCATCAGACTCTAAAATATATTGTAAATAAGGCTAACCCATTAGGGAGGATAGTAAAATGGATAATTTTGCTATAAGAATTTGAATTTGATATTATAGATAGGCCAGGAAAGAAGCATGTCAATGCAGATGCACACTCTCGAGCCTATGATGGTTTAGGTTCATCTTGTGATGATGATGATTTCCCAGATGCATCATTGTTATCCCTTGACACAATCCCTAGTGAATACATAGATATTTGGAATTATCTGAATGAATTCAATTTTCTTGATAGTGCCAATGCAAAGACTAAGAGAAAGATTAATCAAGCCAGTCATCCCTATTCTATTCTACATGGATTATTATTTCGAATAGGACCTGATGGATAGTAGAAGAGGGCAGTTGGATGTGATCAAGGGAAGGAGCTGATATAAGAATTCCACAATGGTACATGTGGAGGGAACTTCTCTAGACAACTTACAGCAAGAAGGATCTTGGATGTAGGTTATCACTTGCCCACTCTTTTTAAATATTGTTTATAATTATTATAAGACATGTGATATTGTCAAACACATAGTAACCGTAAGAGACTTCATCAGCTCCATTATGCCCTATTCTTCCACACGGTCCCTTTGAAAAGTGGGGAATAGACATTGTATGTCCACTTCCAACTACCCCACGCCAAAATAAGTATATTGTAGTTGCCACATATTATTTAACCAAGTGGGGTTGAAGCTAGGCCATTGAAAAAACTTCCATGGATGAATTGGCAAGGTTCATATATGAACGCATTGTCACCAAATTTGGTTGTCCATTAGAAATTGTAACAGATCAAGGAAGCCACTTCATTAATGAGGTGGTAGAAAGCCCTAGTCAATAAGTTTTCTTTTAAGCACATGAAGGCAACAACATACAAGCCAAGCACAAATGGACAGGTGGAATGAACAAATTTTTGTGTTGTGTCAAATTCTAGCAAAGATGAAGCCTTGCAGGTACATAAGTGGGATAAAAGGATTCATACAGCATTGTGGGCATAGAGGGAAACATCAAAGTCAACAACAGGATACTCCCCATTTCAGTTGGCTTATGGCATTGATTCAGTTCTTCCTATTGAGTTTGATGTTCCCACTGTGAGAGTTATGAAAACTGAAAGGATGGATGAGAGTGATTCAGTAAAAGAAAGGTTGGTACATCTTCATTTGCTAGAGGAAATGAGGGAAATAGTGAAGGATACAAGCTATAAGAAGAAAATGAAACAAAATGAATACTTTTATCAAAAGATCCATTGGTCTCCATTTCATGTGAATGACTTAGTTCGAGTATATGATTCCAGATACAAAAAAAGAAGATAGAGACAATTTCTTCCAAAATGGATGGGTCCCTACAAAATAGCAGGCTATGCACGAAAATGGTACATACCGACTGGAGGAATTGAATGGTACTCCCCATTACGAATGGGTCAACCATTACAAGTTAAATATTTTCTGAGGCAACCAACTTCA
>CM034151.1:727316937-727334918 GCA_019776745.2 Taxus chinensis | reverse complement strand
GCCTCCAAAAATGGCCCTTAAGCCAATCCGAAATTCCAAGGTAAGGTAGAGTGTACAACAACTCAAATTCCAACTCAATAACAAACACTTTATTCCAAAAGACCAACCCCTCTAATAAATGACTCCCATTTGTTCACACTCCCACTAAGAACTTAATAACATGATTTAATTACATAATAAAAACATATTAATACAATAAGTGATTAAATGAAAGTACATCACAAATAGATCACATACTCTAAAATAAATAAAAAAGGGCAAGGGAAAGATTACACACACAAGCCCAAGTCACACTTGGGAGTTCATCCCTCCATGGGTGATCCCCTAACAAATAAAACATAACACATTACAACAAGTACCATGGAACCATCGTAGTATCCATCTAGGTATTTCCCACTGTGTTGGTCTCAAATCCCCCTTTTGATTGTGTGATATATTTACCTGACAAAATCACACAATACCTCCTTTGGCCTCGTGTGCCGCATCAAAACATCAAAGATAAAATATACGCATACAGATCAATAATCATCCTTATATAGCTAAATCATTATCTCCACTAAACAATGTTATCATTTGTCTAAAATTCCAACACATATCAATTCTATTTTTTATAAATGTAAAAAATATCACAAGATTAATTCAAATGCTAAATCCTACTCAACACGACAAGAATTTTGAATGTCAGTAAAATATATGCCAACTAACACATCATCATCATCAATATAAAAATGTCTCTCTATGTCTCTAAGCATCCACACAAATCATATTATGAATCATAATCCAATCAATAGTCATAATATCTCTACTCATCTAACATCATGTTAAACCAAAATGATACAGAATAATCCATGTCTATAGTCAACAGTGATCGAAATCAAAATATCATAAGTGTCGAAGAGGAGTGGGCACTACAAGGTGATTTTCTAAGTCATTGCAAACACTAGTAGATAGGTAAAATCATGTGATTTTAAAATTACTTGCTAATAATTTTATAAAACAATCATATCAAAATACAATTTGGATATAAGAAACATTGTAAATGACAAGGTTCCAATTTCATCCTCCTATACTTATTTTGATGATAAAAGAAAGATTCTTTGATATCTTTTTCCAAAGTAACATAGTACATCACTCTATTAACTTAACATAATCTACAATTACAACTAACAATAACATTCGTTAAATAGGAAAAAGTACAACTACATACAAAATACTACATTTTCCCAAAAAAACACATAGTATCAATTTGTCATCATGGGGATTAATGACAATTAATACATTATATTTCAAAAATCCTGAACTATTCTAAACAATTACATTGAATTCAAATAACATGCTAATAAAAGAAACAAATGTTTTTTACTACTCCTTTTGTTCAGTACCTATAACCAACGTTGCTTCAATCCTAGGACTAAGTATGGAAATCCCCTACACTCAAGCATAAAGCCACACATTCATCATTTCTAAAGTTTTGTTGTTAAATAGAAGAGAGAGGGAGAGGAATGGGGAGGAAGAATATCGAGTTTCTTTCTCATGCATTCACACTTTCACTTTCATTGTACTTAATATTTTAATACTAGAAAGAGAGAGAGATTGAGAGATAGAGAGAGTATGTAGTGCCCACTCCTCTTCGACACTATTTCATTTTGATATTGATACCGTTGGACTGATATTAAGACATTTTGATTATGATATATTGATCAGTATATGATATATTTCACTAATATTTGGACTATGGACATTATGATGTTTACATTTCATTATGATGCATTAGATAGTGATGTTAGACAACTCGATATATGTTGATTTTCATGATGTGAATGTTATACTGACATGTTATGATTTGGGATGTTTGGAGTATAATTGTAATGTCATGGATGTTAGGGTTGGATTTTGATATACTGATGGATATAGAATTGCTAATGTTGAATACTGAATATTGAGTTTATCTATATATTTTCTCAATGTTGTTAATAAGGTCGAAAGGCCAAAGAGGTATATTTTGTGTGTAGGAATTTTAATCACTTACATCAAAGGGGATAGGGGACTTTTGAAAACACAATGTATAACACTTACATAAGGCATACAAAATATTCACATCAGAATATCAGAGCACGTTCAGAAGGAGCGGAGGATCAGAAGAGAAATCACGCGCGGAGGAAAGAGATAGATTCGGGACTTAGCCGTTGTCCGCAATTATGATTCTATTTGGAAGATGGTGTGGTGAGAGCACATCAAATGGATGAAGACTTGTGTGTCCATACACGGGCGGGTTAATTTTGGAAGAAAAACGATAGATCACTTGGCATGGATACGGGCTAAAGATAGAAAATTGCGACTGATTAGCTAACTAAGATAAATCTATTGTTAGCGCACTTGCATGTGTGGCTGGTAATTGTAAAGTCACATGGCCTATTTGTCAGCATGCAACCTATTTTGGGGATTAGATAAGTGGTAAAGGGAAAGTCCCCCCACCCTTATAAATATGTAGTGAACTACGTAGCATAGAGATAGTATGTAAGAACTGATTCATTGTGAGGTTATGCTGCCAAATCCGATGCATGCATAAACTATGGTATTATCTAATGTAATGAGCTTCTATGTATTTATCAATTTTAATATAGGTAAGTGTATTAGTTGAAACCGAATGTTAATTCTGAGTATGATTGGATCTTGCATGTTTGATCTCATCTTGGTTATCATTTAAATATTTTATTTTTTATATATAGATCTGAACATGTAATGTAGAATGATCTAGTAAGTATAGATCTAAATGCATAAGTCTTCATCATGCTAACATCCTACAATAGCAACCCTAAAAAGGGGCCCAATACCTTTGCGTGCTTTGGGTGAGCACTCAATCTAGGATAATTGATGTGCATACATGCCTAGACTTTTACTGGTAAATTCTAGGCTGCATCATTGGTTCTGTTTCCAGGACCTCTTTTTCAGTTGTTTTCAGGATGGCTCGTAATGAATACATACTGGTTGACCATAGAAAGTGTTGAGGAGTGGATACATGATCGAGAATAATAATATGCATGGAGGTTTAGCATTGGATCTGAGTTTGATGCACACACGTGAGTGGAGAAAAATCTGTATGATTATTTGTACGAGATCTTCTTTGCTATCTTTTTGGTAGAACTGTACAAGTGGCTGGTTGCTTATGCGTCTAAATGGAATTGGAGGTATCGCACACTTTTTTGGACGCAGGAATAATTTTAGACCCTTTATGATGCTGATTTAATTTGGACTCGTGTTATGGATATGTGGTTCCATGGTGTTTTGAATAGCTATATCTTGGAGTACTCAATTTCCACTTATTCATGTCTAGATGTACCTGAATTCCACTTTTTATGATATCTCAGGGGAACTTACCTACAAGGTATTCCACTATCTATCAAAATTTTAATGGTAACCCTGAACTTGGAGAGAAAACCGATGGCTAACTAAACCCCACCACGTGTGGGAGAGGAGAAGTTTTTGTGAAATATGGCAGACCTAGTGACAGAAAGGAAAAGAGAGGAAAGGCGGATTAAGTATAATGAGGCCCACGAGAGGGAGGCATAGAAGCAGTGGGATGTTGTAGAGTAAATGGCATTGTGGAGAGAGATTTTTTTGGAAGGGTTTGAATTTTATGTAGAAGACGTGGAACCTGAGCATCAGGAACTCCCCCATTTGGGAAATCATGAATGGGAACCCTCCTCGGACTCACATAGAATGGAGCCAATAGAGACAACCTGGGCCATGGGTGTGCATCCAAATCCACCTGGAAACCTTTCCCTTGCACTTGGTTTTGTAGTATCTAGTACAAAAAATGGTTAGCAAGCTAATTTAGCTAGTGGGAAAGTAGGAGTGAGTCATATAAAAATCACAATGATGGCAGTACAAATGGCTTCATTGATATATGGGAGCACCTTTTTAGGTGTATCATCTATATAGAATTCAGGCACACAAACTTTTGGACTCTCTTCTAGGAGTAGTAATACTTTGCAAACTATCAGGGTGCAATTCAGTACTAATGTTGGGACATAGGGAAGTACATCTTTTGGTCTAACTCTAGCTATGGGTTTAAGATTAGGAGGTATAGGTGGCTCTAGTTCTGGTGGATCTAGTGGTTTTGGAGGAAGAGGAAACATAGGAGGTTCTGGATCAGGTGGGTAGGTTTCACACCAACCCCAGAATATTTACATGGAGATTTCTCTTCGGCCTCTAGAGTAGGGGTGTAGAATATGTTGTTGAACACGCCCACATGTGTGAAATATTATGGCACATAAAAGGAATCATGGCTTGTGAGTGTAGGACAAGTCAATTTACTAGTAGATTATAAGGGCGCGCACACAGCTGGTACAAAAAGTTTGACCCTCATCAGACTTGTGTAGACTAGTGCAGCTTTAAAATATGTCCTTCCTTAAAGAATTTCATATCCCCTGAGTTTGGAACATAAGAGTATTAAAGTGCACTTCACAGGATCTTCAGCAAGGACACTACTGACAGTGTCAGAGAGTATATGCTCTTTTCTTCAAATGCTTGTTATCTAAAATTTCTTATGATTATTCATGCAAGCCAGGCATGTGCAATGGTTTCATTAGGGGTCTAATAAAACACCTTTTAGAACGGGTGATATCACATCAGACATACACTAATCATGTGAAGATCTTGAAGCTTCTTTACATGCTGAGATAGTTTGAAGTATAGAACACTGGGGTGATCCCATTTTAGAAGCACATATTGCAACTATGGTGAGCAGTTGGAGAAGCTACCAGAAAATTCCAGCACATGAGATGCGCAAAGGGATTCGGTGCACATATTGTGAAGTGGAAGGTCACCAAAGGATAGTTATCCTTGTAGATCAATGCACTCATTTCTGTTGGACTTGATATATGACATCTAAAACATGATGCTAGAGCCATATGGCCCATTACTATAATGCGTGATAAGGAATAACATTTCATGCTCTGCCCAAATTTCAGGTCCACGACTCATGACATAGAGACTACCAGATGATTGGTCATATCCATGATGCTATAGACATTAGTTTATGAAATATAGGAGTTTCAGATAATCTAAAGGAAAAATGAGCCATCAGGTCGGGATCACAATCAGGTGCGCTATGATTGGAGTGAATTGGATTTTTTAAAGGAAGTCGTGGCAGAGGTTTGAGGATATTAGACCACTTGGTAGGTTTGGAGGACGAGACTGTGGTGGCACATGAGGTGAGTTCCCTTGTTGAACATGTTATACTGTTGGATCTCATGACCACTACAGGTGAGTATGTCCTCAAAATATTACCTGTTCTTTATGCGGGAAGAATCATATGTTATGAGGATTCCCAGACATGTATGAGATCTTATTAAGTAGTATAAACAAGAATACAAAGGTGCAGGAATGGTTAGGATACAACGCATTGTGGAAAATTAGTGGATGCCCAAGTTTGAAGTAGAATCCGAGGCATTGCAGGTAAAGATCACGACCTGCGCTAAAGCAACGCGCACCAAAGAAGCATTGCAGTAGAAGCCTACCATCACTAAGGAGGAGGTTGTACATGCACGGTACCCAGATCCCACCCATCAGAAGGAGGTTTACCAGGAAATCATGGAGGTACTCAGGAATCTTTAGGGTGAAATACAGTATTTAAAGGAGCAATAACAAAATATGGAACAAAAGAAAGCATCAGAGATGATCCAAACTGATATGGATGACTTCAGAGAAGTGTGTAAATTGTTGCGCCAGAAGAATATCATTCCACTATTGGGGAATTGGTTAAAGGGAAACACCCCACCTGAAAGTATTCAGACTAGAAGGTAGATCCTACATACAAATCTTCCTCCTCATAGCATCGATTATGACAAGGAAATAACTCTTAATGCTATTGTGTATGTGTGACTCTTGAGTAATATACTGATTGATATAAGCATAAAAGTCAGTGTTATTACTTTAGATGCATAGTTACTAATGGAGAGACCTCTATTGCAGTCATCTTCTAGTGTTTTGTTCATGGCTAAATCGAACTAAGACAACTCCCATCAGAGTTTTAAAAGATGAATCCATTACCATACAAGGAGCCAAGTTCAGTGGATATTTTGAGGTTTTAGCACTCGTAGAGTCGGATAGATTCCTAGATCTATTATGGCATCCTTGGTACTATGCAACTAATGTTGATCTTTGGTTCAACAAGGGTTATATCAGATTTGAAAAAAAGGAGGAAAGAGTTATTATCCCTTTAACAGATGGAAAATCTATGCCCTTTTGTTGAGCCCTTGAGTGAGGAAGACCTGAATAGGATTTATGTACACATCATTCAGGATCTAGAGGTGCTTGAGCCATGTAAAGAGGAATTCTTTAGTGGGAGGGTGCATATTCTATTAGCGATACTACAAGTGTTACTTATGATAATTGGGCTCATAGAATTTATGATTTGGTAGGGCATGAAGTACAGAGCATATTTCCTAAGGTCATAAAACTAAATTATATCAAGAGAATAGGTAACAACTCGGTACCTTGTTACATCAGAGAAGAAGACCCTATGGTGTTCATGCACGCCATGGAAGAATAGTGGATAGACCCATTGGAGAGAATTAATATGCTAACATATACCCTATGTGGGAGAGCAGTGCACTGGTGGGTGGTCTACAAGGATAATCTTGGAGGATGGAATGAAATTAGGATTACGCTTTCAACTAGGTACTTTAGGAGCAATCCACCTACTCAAGTTTGCACTTACCATGGTAATCACCTTATTCAGCACCACATTCACCAGTGTGAGAGACTATGAACAGAGGGGCAGGAAGCTTTACCACCTTGATTTTGGGTGCACAAGTTTTATTCCACTCTACATGGTTGCACACGTGCTTGGTATGTAAATACAGAACTCCATAGAGGGACTGGAAATTGGTAGGATTTAATTGTAGGAATGACCGAGATGTTTGACTTCTTCTCTACCAAGACTCTGGTGGAAGAAGCATTAAAGGTCGTAAAGCGCTTAACTATGGGAGATAGTGCCAAGGCTGAAGAACTCATTTAGGAGTTATTTGATGAAGGAAAATCAGAAGCTCATTTTTTTGAAGAAATAGAGGTCGATGCCACACTAGTTCAGTGTGCTTTCCTTGAGAAAGAAAAAGGAAAAATGGTCTACTTAGTAGTTGATGAAGAATTAGAAAATATATATGTAAAACATTCATTAAGTAGGCATGAGGTGTTGGACAGTGTATACAAGACCATGTGTGCCTATCATGAACCTATGAAGACAAAGAAAGTGAATATTGGATCATATGTTGAGCCTAAGAAGGCCATAATTGGGGACTATTGGTCAAACTCTGAAGTGGAAAAAATCATAGAGTTACTACAAGATTGTCAATATTTATTCCCTTGGGGGTACCATGAGCTTAAAGGCATGCATGAATCATTAGGGGAAATGAAGATAAAGCTTAAAGAGGGTGCACACCCAGTTAGAAAGAGACCCTACAAGATGAACCCAAACTTGCACAAAAAGGTCAAAGAAGAGATTGACAAAATTTTGAAGTCTAGAATTATCAAGCCCCTAGACGAGTCAGAATGGGTTAGTCCAATGGTGATTAGTATCAATAAGGATGGTTGGCTTAGGATCTGTGTGGACTATAGGGAGCTAAATGTTGCATGTGTGACTGATCCCTTTCCTACCCCATTCACTGAGGAAATCCTAGAAGGCGTTGCTAGGCACGAAATCTATTCATTTACAGATGGGTTCTCTAGGTATCATCAAGTTAGGATTGCTCAGGAGGATCAGGAAAAAACTACTTTTACTACTGAATGGGGTAGCTTTTCCTATATTGTGATGCCTTTTGGTCTGAAAAATGTGCCTATTGTATTTTCACGCATAGTTGTTCAAGAATTTAAAGAGTTTATTCACAACTTCTTACAGATTTATTTAGATGATTGGAAAGTGTATGAACTAGTCAAATACCATTGTGATAATCTATGCTTAATGTTTGAAAGATGTATATAGTTTAGTATCTCTTTGAACATCAAGAGATTAGCTAAGGTTACAGTCATATCAGCCTAAAAGCCTACCAGTCAGAGTGAGGTGTGCGGATTTCTTGGTTACATGGGTATTATAGAAATTCATAAAGGGGTATGTCAAGGTTGCCACACCTTTGGAGGAGTTACTGAAATGGAAAGGTATGTTCTATTGGGGAGAATCAGAGCAGCGCACATTGAGAATTAAAGAGAAAATTACTACGTTACCTATTCTGCGCTTTCTTCATGGGACCAACATTTCATGTACATATGGATGCCTCTAGCATGGACATTGGTATGTGTTAGCTCATCCAGGAGAAGCTATTATAGATCATCTATCTATTTTTCTAGTAGAAAGTTGACTCATGCAGAACAGAATTACACAACTACATGTGTGAATCTTAGTCAATGACTATGGTGCTACATAAATTCAAACAATACCTGCTAGCTACAACATTTTTATTTTATACAGATCACATGGCATTGAATTATTTGGTAAAAAAGACCATTTTATAGGGGCGCATATGCATACAAATACTCTTATTACAAGATTTTGATTTCACAGTTGTGGTAAAACATAGAAAAAGTAACCCTCGACTAGACCATTTATCCATAATACAGTCAGGAGAAGAGGCACAAGCCATTGAAGACACCATGCCTGATGCATAGTTATATAGGTTACAATACACACCATCAGAATTAGAGGACATTGCTATATTTCTATGTACAGGTATGACACCAGATGGAATGAAATCCTTAGAAAAGAAATAACTTGCTATACGTGTGGCACCCTATATGTTGATTAACGATGACCTGTACAAGTTAGGTCAGGATGAAGTATTATGTCGTTGTGTACTGGAACATAAATGAAAGGACATCATGGAGGAAGCTCATGGTGGTATTACAGGTGGACACTATGTAGGTGATGCCACTGCCCACAAGATACTACTCGTTGGATTATGGTGGGAGACTCTGTATAAGATTTTACAGCATATTGTAAGGCTTGTGATCACTAGCAGTGCCTTGGGAAACCAGGTCAAAGAGATGAAATAACTCTATGACCTATTACTAGTGTAGAAACGTTTTAGAAATGGGCTACTGATATTTTGGGTATTATTTTGTCAGCCGCATGTAGGATTGGATCATGCTATATAATTATTTGCATAGAGTATCTGACAAGGTGGGTAGAAGCAGTGCCTACAAAGGATTGTATAGCGGATACGACGGCCAAGTTTCTATGGGAAAATATTATTACAAGGTATGGATGTCCTTTGAGTTTGACCAGTGATAGGGGCACAAATTTTTTGAATGAGACAATCAGAATTTTATTGGATGAATTCATGATTGCACACCATAAGACTACACCATATCATCCTCATGCAAATGGAACTACTGAGGATTTCAACAAGATTTTGAGCCAAGCATTGACAAAAATGTGTGATGTTGGGAGAAAGGATTGGGATGATAAAGTATCTTTCGTGCTTTGGGCATATCACACAACATATAAAAGGCTGAACAAAGCCAAACCATTTTAGTTAGTTTTTGGAGCAGAAGCAGTTCTTCCTATAGAATTCATGTTACCTTATTTGCATATTGTGCATGCTATAGGTTTAGCTGATGAACAAACATTAGAAGAATGGATTGAAAATTTAATCAAGTTGGATAAGTGATGAGAAATAACATGTTGGAGTCAAAAATAAGAAAAGGTCGGGCATAAAGCATGGCAAGACAGGCACATCAGGGATAAAAATATTGAGATAAGACAGATGGTTATTATTTATGATTCTAATTTTTTGTGTCATCTAGGAAAACTCAAAGTACATTGGTTAGGGCCTTATGTTATCACTCACATACTTGAAATAGGCGGTTGATGGAACATTGTTACCTAGGTACTTTAACGAGAGTAGCCTAAAGCCCTACTATAAATAAGTCTTCTTGGTGTTTGTAATAAGGCAATGTTTCCATTTAGATTGGGTTTTTCAATTATGTATTTTCCTTAATGTATTTCCTTCTTTGTCTCTATGCTTTGTCACTTTAGTTGGTTTTTTGTGTAATAGGGGCATTTGCGCGCTAGAAGTTAATTACTATTTGAAGAATTTATATGCGTAGATGATTGCACATACCATTAGTGTGGGGTGGTTATTGATATCCAGGTATAGGATTGTTGAAAATAAGTACACATGAAAGGAATGATCTACTACGGGTGCTATTCAAACTTGGAGGATTGAAAAAAGAGAGAGAGAGAGAGAGACATTGCTTTTGGGAATGAGGACCATAGGTGGAGATGAATGAAGAAACAAGTATAACATGAGGTAAGCAGAGGCCATGGGAACTACCAAGGGAAGGCACAGTGGCAAGGTACTCAGGTGCATGCAGGTGCACTTAAGAGAAGTCCACAACTAGAAGGTAGAAAGGCATGTTAGAAGGTTATAGCTTGGGTGTGAAGATGTACTGTGTGGAAAGAACGAAAATGGTTGATTAATGAGAGGATTTTTGGTAGGTGGAGGAGCAATAAATGCACTAAATTTTTGAAAATATATGTAAGGGATGTGAGTCCATTTTTACCATTGCAATTGAGAGAATTTAAAAAGAGCTAATTGCAAATGAGCTGAGCAATCGTGTTGAGATGGGAAGAGTGTGAAACAAGACGTGGAGAGAAGATTTGTGCACAGGAGAAGCTTGCGTTCCCATAGGTGAAGGGTTTGAGCAAAGTAGATGCATTACGAAGGAGCTAGGGCACGTGATTTTCACTAGGGCATGGAGATTCGAACTAGGGTTTTAACTTGCTCATTACAAATGGTAGAGAGGAGAAATTTTCAAATGGTTCCGAACAAAGCACCTACAGTAGAAGTAAAAGTAGAGAAGAAGGTTGAAGTGGAAGAAGAAATTGCTCCCGAGAGTAATTTCTTAGAAATGAAGTATCCAAAGGGCATGATTTTGGGACAAGAAGGGGACTCCCACATCCGTAAATGTAAAATCAGCGATTACAACCATCATACATCAGATAATAAGAAGGATCTAGATGCGTTGTTGAGCACAAAAATGAACAAACACACAACAAAAGACATGCCAGTGTACGATGACGATGGTGAGAAGTTACTAAAGTAGATTGGAGTCTACCAGTTGTACGAGCTGCCATACTTTGAAAAGTATGAACCATTGTATCGACAGTTGATGAGAAGAGTCCATGAGGACTTCTTCTACTTCATTAGACAGAGGCTTAGAATCACAATGGCCTTGATTTCAACAGTGACAGGAATAAGGGCCTCAGGAGCAGATGTGGAGAGAGACTTAATAGATAAGGCAGCGATCCTGGAGACAAGGAAGGAGCTAGGATATACCAAGGGTCTGCATGGCATGGACATCAAAAAATTGAAGAAGTACCTAGTAGTATAGGAAGTTTTCCATCTTGTAACAAATTTGAATGACCAAGAAAGGTGGTCGCAGGTGAATACAATGTGTCTGCATGTTGCAAGGAAGATGTCTCAAGGAGTGATCTACAATCTCACTGATCACATAGCAAAGACAATCATTGAAGAAGCATGTACAGGTGACAGAATTAGTTCTAGTGCTATTTTATTGTCTTTGGTGTTTATGGATATTGGAGTGTTTGATGGGCCAAAGGAAAATATTTTGGAGTATCCCATGGAAAATAAATCTCTAGCAGAAAGATTTAATAAATATCTATGTGAAGGGACCATGAATGGGCCATTTATGCAAAGTGTGGAGATGTGACAAGACAAGATCTGTGTGGTGTTTGAAGAGGAGTGACGCATACCGAAGGAGTTACCTTTGGTCGTGGGTAAGTCAATATAATTTACAGTCTACCAACATTTTTGTGTCACACGATTTGTGACAGGGAGGTTTTTAGTGGCGAATATTCGTAATATGGCAAATATTCCAGTTTAAAAAAAAATGAAAAGGCAAATTTTTGGGCGTGGTTCGTGAACTGTTCACCTAAAAATTAAAGTTAATTTTTTAGGGTTGGCTTCACTACCTCTTATAATATCTCCTATATAATCCCATATTATTCACCGGGTAGAACACTACTTGATAACTCATTCCACGGTCCACATGGGGGCATATCTATTATCAATTACATAACTTGCGAAGCTACAAATTCCAATACACAAAAGTATAGTTTTTTAGACAAAAGCATTCAATTGATGTGCTATTGAAGGGTGAAAAAAAGGCTTTGTGGATGTGCAACAAGAATGCTCTAAGGACGGGTGACAAGAATGCTCTATAGATGGGTGATAAGAAGGGTGTGTAGATAGGAAACAAACAATATTTTTTGACAGGTGACAAGAAGGATCTGTTGACGAGCGACAAGCAGGATTTGTTGACGGGTAACAAGAAGGCTCTCTTAATGGGAGACAAGAAGGTTTTGCCGATGGGTGACAGAATAACCTTCTGATGCGTGACAGGAAACTGTGTTGTTGACGCGCAACAAGTTTCATTTGTTGATGAATGACAGGGAACAATGGAAGCTGCTAGTGCTTAGAACACCAAATTTAAAAAAAAAAAAACTCAAAATTCTTTGTTTAAGTATTTTGGAAACTCTTTTGGTTTAGATATAGCAACCAAAAGCACCCATAGAGCTCCCATTGAAATCAATAAGAGCACAGATTATGTGAAAGGTGTTATTGAAGTGGACATGCATTCTGATCAAAATCAGCCAAGTGACACCTATAATGATACCATGTCAGGGCTTGAATATATTCCAGTAGTGCAAAATGCAACACAAAATTCAAATGCAACTAGTGGTTCATAGAAAAGGAAACCTGATGATCGTGATATTCCTGAAAGCTTTGCACATAAAAGTAAAACTGTGAATACGAATAGGAATATATGGATGCTTGGGAGGACATACAAGTTTGAATGGGCTACAAATTTTCCATTTATTGAACCTATACAACCAGCTAATTCAGAAGAAATTTCATTGGAATGTACATGTACAATATGTACGTGGAAATTGGGAAGGCAACAAAAAATGCAACTGAAGTTGGACACAATTGAAAAACACTGTGGAAAACAATATTTCACTTTAACTAGGAAAGATGACCGAAAAATAAAAACACACAGATGGAAAACTAAAAAATAATGCATGCATGTGAAATATACGGCAGAATATGAGGCTGATCAGAAAATACACAGACTTCTTGTAGAAAATGGTAGAACGATCACAACACAAATTGGTAAGATGAATCAATCAAATTTGTGTGCTAAACTCATACAATTTTATACTTTATTAGACATCCTTAAGAAAGGAAGAACAATTTCAGATTTCATCGATTTCAAACCTTTGTATCAATATAATGGAATGTAGAATGTTCCCCAGTCTCATTGGTCAGACAACAGTACATGGAAAATGGCTAAATGCCTTGCTATGATTGAGAAGGAAGATTTGGAGTGTGTAAAAAATGCAAATTTTATCTCTTTTTCAATTGATGAAGTGACCATTGTTGACAACACCACATGGGTATGTATCCATGTTTACACTTTAGAAAATCATATGAGGACTCTGCACCTATTGGGTGTTCAGAAAATGGTTGAAAATTACAATGCAGAAAACCTATATAAACTAGTTATTTCTCTTTTGAAATAAATTGCTGGCATAACTATGAATGAAATTGCTAAGAAGTTGGTATGTGTGGGAGCAGATGAGGCATCAGTCATGTAGGGTCATAGAACTGGGATGTGTGTTCGATTACAAACATCATTCGCCCCTTATATGCTAGCAATTCACTGTATGGCTCACAGAATGAATTTAGCATATAAAATCTTTAGCAAATATGAAAATGTTGCAAAACTAGAAGACCTTATAAGAGAACTACATGCCTATATGCAAAGCAACCCAAATCGATTTATTGAGTTTCAGAAATTTTCCATAGGTATTACAGATGGAAAAAAACTTCTGAAGGATGTTGAGAAAAGGTGGATTTCATTGTATGAGCCTGCATGCAAATCGCGTGAGTAGTATCCTTCGTTGGTTGGTTTCATGCACAAATATCATCATGAAATTGATAGGGCAAGGGAATTTTTGTTTCGTCTAACTGATTTGGGAGACATTCTTACATTAGGAGGCCTTCTTCCAATGTTGCAGGAGATCAATACATTGATGAGACATGCACATGGAAGATTAACCTATATTGTTGATTTATATACGGATGAAGAAAAAAATATGGTATGTATGATGATCCGTGTATTGCTTATATAACACGTCCCCCCAGATAGTTTTGATACAAAAACCTGTAATTTGATAACTGCAAAAAAAAATTTTATTGGAGCTTCAACACATCCCAATAAATTTTGAGATTTAATATACACATGGTCACCTCTGTATCCATGTTAGCAGGAAAGAGATACCACTGCACATTCTAAACATTAAAGTAAAGTACGGTTAACAAATCAACGGAAAAAAGAATGAAGTTTTTTTTGTGAGACATCAAATCTGTTGGATTATGTGTATATGGAAACAAGAATAAAAAAAATCAGAAAAAAAAAAAGGTAGAATCCGGAGCAATTAGAAATTAGAGAACGTTTCAAAGCAGCAAAGACAAAATTCCGTTGAAGCCATGGGTGGGTGATGAATCCAAATTTTTGGAATATTAGAAGGTGGCCGTGCTGATTTTGTAGGTAATATTTTTCATAATACAGGGGTAAAAATATTGGACCATTTCGGCATACATCAATAGGCAAGGGTATTGAAATAAAATTGATATTGAATGTTGATTTAATAAAGACTCAATCAACTAATTTTGCAACGACAATGAGGTCTTAGTATAAACTCTTAGACAACCCTTCAAAGAGTGGTGCTATTACAAGGCTCTGGCAAAAAATCTACCAAAGTAGTGTGTTACAAGAATACATTAGTGAATATTTTCAGTTGTATGAGTTGTGCCAAATAATGTTTTGGGATCTATGGAGGATGAAATATTTTTCAGTGCTTTATCTTTTATTAAATAAAAACTGAGAAACAAGTTGGATGAAAATATCGAAAGTTTGCATAAGGTGTTATGTTTATCACTACTCTTTGGAAACCTTTCCTTTTGACAGAGCTATTCCACACTAGACATCCCTTCCGAAAGAAGAGGTGTAAATAATACTACTACAAGTCTAAGTAATCTCAATGATAGACTAGAAGAGGTGCATCTTCAAACTCTGTGGATGTAACATATTGAATACGAAGAAGCTATTAAAAATGGATTATTTTAGCTTTAAATAGGTATCACCTTGAAACTACACTTTAACTGCTCTTATTTAATCAATTTCATTCAAATAGATTCTAATTTAATTATTTATAGTTTTGCATAAATACCATTATAATTCTACAAATGTAAATATTGACTGAGGAGGCTATTTTTGATCTGTAGTTATCATCGAAGATGTTACTGAAAAGATTTTGTGAGAATCGAATCAGAAACGAGGCACCACGAAGTAGTTTCACTCCAACGGAATCATGAAAGCTCTAGTGATAGCAAGGAAAAAAATGATCAGTAATGGAATAACTTGCTCAACAGAAACAAATCTTGCATAGAGGAAAGACAGTGAAGTGTCTTGGCATGCTCATAAATGAATATAAAACGGGTACATATAGGGTGCTGAGTAACCCTAGTGCATGACAAACATGAAACCCTAAACCTAACCCTAAACCTAACCCATGTGAGATGACCCTCTAACATGAGTAGAGGACAGATAAGATAACTCACACTAACACGCCCCCTTCATCGAAGTTGGGGTAGCGGCTGTGATGAGTCAGAAAGAAGAGGAAGAAACTCCTAAACAACTAAGAAAGATGTGCCAATGGGGCCCGAAAACTAAAGGCTTGATAATGTGCCCATATACAAACATAATCTTCCTAGAAGAAGAAGAAGAAAAGAAGGACTACATAGCCCTAAGAAGATGGGCAGCTGTAGAAGACCTCACCCCCAAGAAGAGACTGTAAAGTGAAGAAACTTCATCTCAGTGAAAGGCTTGGTGGAATAATTTGTAATCTGATCAGCTGTCGAATGTACTGAATGTCGATGATACCATCATGAATAATCTCCCATATGAAGTGCATATGGATCTCAATGTGCTTCATCTGCTAATGCTGAACTGGATTTCTACAAATAGAGATTGTGCTATGTTATCATAGTAGATAATGGTAGGCCACCGAAAGTGGATGCCAAACTCTGTCAGAATACCCTATATCCAATAGCTTCTATGGAAGCGTTAACTGCTCTCTATTCTACCTCTGTAGATGATATCGCAATTGAATTCTACTTCTTACTAGACCAACTAATAGGCCCCGAACCAAAGAGAAACTGTAGCCAGAAGTAGATTTCTAATTATCTAAGTCACCAACCCAATTAGAATCTGTGAATCCAATCAAGTCAATATCAACCCCTCCATGATAGTGTACGCCATCAGCATAAGTTCCACGAACATAATGAAGGATCCATTTAGCTGCTTTCCAATGCAGCTCATGTGGCTCCTGCATGAATTTGGACATGATCCCAATAGCATACAATAAATCCAGTCGAATATGAGTCAAGTAAATCAAGCTCCCCACCAACTGTCGATAAAGAGTACCATCAACTAAGGGAGCAGAGAAATCTGAAACCAACTTAACCCCGGAAAGAAAAGGAGTAGGAGAAGACTTGCAATCAGACATCTGAAACCGAGCTAGAAAATCAAGAGCATACTTAGGTTGTGAAATCAAGATTCTTGAGTCAGATTGTGAAATCTAGATCCCAAGGAAGTAATGAAGCAGACCTAAGTCAGTCATGGAAAACTTGTTGGCTAAGGCGATCTTCACATAATCAATAATAGAGGAAGAGCTTCCTGTGATCAACAATTCATCAACATATAGAACAAGAATGAGTATGGAGTCAGCTTGTCATAGAATATAAACATTTCGGATCAGAGTGACACCTAGTAAACCCCTAATGTAAGTAAGAAGGAGTCCATCTTGGCATACCAAGCCGGAGAGGGGCTTGTTTAAGGCCATAAAGAGACTTATTTAACTTACAAACTGAGGTAGGAATCTTGGACATAACCCAGAGGTTGTTCCATATAGATATCTTCCTCTAGGTCACCATGAAGGAAGGCACTCTTAACATCCATTGATGGACTTTCCATCTGTTCACTACGGTAATGGCTAGGGTCAATCGAATCGAATTCATCTTCGCAACCTGAGAAAAGGTTTATGTATAATCAAACCCCCGCTATCTAGGAGAAAACCCTTAGCTAGTAGTCACGCTTTAAATTTTCGAGTCTCCATCTACTCCATACTTCTGTTCAAAACACCCACTTACACCGCACGATTTTTCTTCTTTCGGAAGAGTGGTGAGATCCCAAGTATTGTTCTTCATGAGAGAGGAATACTCCTTATCCATGGCAGAATACCATTCAGAATACCAGAAGCCTCCCAAAAAGACTGTGGATCAAAATCAGAGTTGAAGAAAGAGTGGGGTCTAACAAAGTATGAGCGAGTACGTCTCATATTTGAAGTATCTCCAACTAAATCTCTAGTACTTTGCAAGTTTTCCTAGCCCAAAGGGGACCCAAGAGGATCAGGCTCAGAGAATCGGAAGATTCTTCACTTGAGTGAGAAGGGACATAGTCCTCTTCATCACTACTGTTAGAATCAGAATACTCAAAGGCCTGATGGTTGGGAGGATCCAGAAGAGGAGCATGCTCAACAGTATCATCATTTAATGAGTCAGAATCTGAATCAGTGAGCTGAAGAACCTCAATAGGTGGAGAAGTAGAATTCGAAGAAGACTCATTGAACTTAACACTTCTCTCAATATACATCTCATGAGAAGTAGGATTCATCAATTGATATCCCTTCACACCATCAGGATACCCTGCAAAGATACAAGGTTTGGATTGCGGTTCCAAATCCTTGTGTTTCTTCTTAGGAATCCAAGCCATAGATAACCCTGGATCCCAGACTCAAGTTCTCAACAACAGGCTTACATCCAAACCAGGCTGAA
>CM034151.1:727206321-727316437 GCA_019776745.2 Taxus chinensis | reverse complement strand
TAAGAATTCAGAATTCAAGTCGAATGAAAATCTCTTCTTATTCCAAACCACTAACCAACTTACTCAAATACTAAGGGTATCGCTAATGCAGTGGTACACAAGGCTGGCCCAGCTCATCCGTCTAATCAAGCTACACCTTCATCTAATCTATCACCTGTCCAAGCTTTTCGATTCAGAAAATAGCAGTGAAAATATACCCTAATTGGGGAACCTTACTCTTCTATTTTAGAAAATCTTATCAAAGCGGGAGCCATCACGTTTCCACCCATAAAACAACACATAGGTTTTGACCCTGCTCACCCCATGCCCATGTGGTATAAAGAGCATGATTTCTGTAACTATCACTGAGTGAAGGGTCATAGTGATGGCAACTGCATCACTTTCAAGAATATTTTCCAAGAAATGCTTGAGAAAGGTGAGTTAACTATGGATAATCCCAACACCACCCCCAACCAAAATATACAAATCTTCAAAAAACCATTTTCCAATAATGCCCTTTCATCCAATCAAACCGGTGAGACATCCACTCACGATACCCATACTCGTGAGGTTCATGCTATCTTTAATGAGGTACTTGTTGCCTCTCAATTACCCCACATCCCTTCCATAGAGGAAATCCTAGCCCGAAATCCTCCTTCAACATTGGAACCAACTATCACTATCCCTTCACCAATAGAGGAGCACCTTTCATCTCCTTCATCACCAATGGAGGGTTTTTCCACTAACATCGAGCCCCTCTCACCCCTAGCTTCTCCACTTAGAGAACCTTTACCTATCATACCTCCTCCAACCATAGAGGAGATCCTATTACCTTATCCACGCACAAAGGAGCACCCATCACCTCCTCCATCTACAAAAGAGCACCTATCTATTCATCCACTTATAGAGGAACTCCCATCATCTCTTCCACCCATCATAGACCCAGTGGAGATACCTTTGCCTCTTGTCAAGCACCCTCCATTGGCTACCCAAAACCCAATAGACCTACTTTCAGCTCTCTTACCCACAGAAGCTGAAGCTGGAAAATTCCCTGTCTCTAAGATGCATTTTATGGGAATTCCCATTAGGTCCTCGCCAACTCCACCCACAGATGTGTCGTTCTCATGTTTTTCTAATCACTTAGATTATGTGGATAGGGCTTTGTTATGGGGACGCCTCTTACTCCCTGTCTCAACAAAGATGTAGAGATCCCTCGATGAAAGCTCCACTATCTACCCAAACACATTTCCACCCATCAAACCAAATACAACCACTACTGTCGCAACCCCTTTCATAATACTCGTTAGCACTCACACCATAGCCTTATCCATAACCATACCTAAACCTAAACCTAAACCCATACCCATAACATTTACATCCACTAAACTTATTGCCACTTTAGGGGTCATTCTGACCACCAGCCTTACTCATCCACTTATTAAACTAGATATAGCTACATCCTCCAACGTCAAAACCACACCTACTCTGACACCCAAACCAAAGAAACAAACTCATCGACCTCATACCTTGACCACACCAATCACACCGCACTTGTCTCGTCTGCCTTAAGACCCTCAGCTTCCAACATGGTCCCAGCACCCTTCTCCCATCCATAAACCAATAACACCATAACCCATTCCTTCCTCACAAACCTCTAACCTACCCAGGCACGCAACACGATTCATACCCGCACCTGTAGTCTCTTTACCACCAATACCTCTAATCCCTTCAGCTATTACTTCACTACCCACTACACTTCAGTCATTATCCCTCACACCCCACGTATGACCCACGTCATATACCTTTATAGCACCCCCGTTATCCACATGGGTAACTCACCCTCTTCCTCCATCTACTTTTCCTTCTAGACCTCGTACATCCACATCACCTTTACCCAAGAAGGTGCAACCAAATAAAAAAACCACTACCCCACAACAAGGTCATCGAAACAACCCCACACCCTCCTACCCATCCATCTATTGTACCCCTACCTAAACGAACCCGATCGATACCTCAAACCACACCGGCACTTAAACCCATAGCTTGACCCGTTCCTACTCTTCCAAAAACAACCACACCTACACCCAAACCCACATTCACCTCCCATTGTGATCCGCTAGCAGGGTCCTATGCCACAATTTTAACCAACCTCCTCGAGCCTTCTGTTATCACATTACCACCACTCCGACCTTACAACCCCCTCAAACCCAAGCCAAAAGGGTTTGATGATACTAAAATTTATGCATATCAGCATGTACCAGGGCATGATGTGGAGAGCTGCAAGGCCTTGAAAGCCATCCTTATCCAATTGTGTCCACTGGAAACCAACTTTGATGATGACAACCTTCTCGACGAGGATCCTACTTCACCAACACCCATTCCCACCCTGCCCACTCAAAAAACACAACCTTCAACCTTACAGCTCCTAGAACCACACACAAAATTTGAAATTAACATGGTTCACATTAGAGAACTTACCATGCCACCACCTAAATGTCATTGTGTCCAACTGACCTCACAGGGATTTTCTCCTCTAGTAGGTTTTTTCCCTTCATGTCATTATACCACTTACCCTACACATTCTCCATTTGAAAACTTCCCTCAAATCAACATGGTACATGTCACTACACGTGCGCAGAAGGGTAAAGACAAGGCAGCTGACCCAGCAACCAATCCTATACCCAACATACCATTTGCACCCATACCTAAGATAACTATCTACGGGCCCACATACCCCATTTCTAATCGTGCCACACAACGCACCATGCTCAAACAACTACACCAATCTCCCCTCAAAATGTCCTTATACGACCTCATCTAAACCTCGGAATCCCATCATCAAGCTCTCATGGTGGTTCTTTAATCTATTGAGGTTTTACCCAATGACCCTAGACCCGTAGCCTCCATTATCACACCCCATCATGTAGCCTCTCTCACCAAACTACCACCTTCATCCTCACCTCACCTTGTCCACCAAGTGGCCTTCCTTAGCTTCTTAGAGGAAGAAATTGCGCCATACCAAAACAATGACCCAGACCCAACCCTCTTCATCTCTGTCCACATTGATGACATACGGGTACGCCATGTGATGATTGATGGAGGTACTAGCATTAACATCATTTCATCCCATGCATTTTCTCAAATGTGCATACCTGACAATTTCATGCATAAACATCCCATCATGTTGCGTTCATTCAACGATGCTATCACCTCCACACTAGGCACTATCATCCTTCACGTTTGTGTGGGCCTCCGCACTATTCCAGACTTTTTTATGTTTTGGAGGGGGAATTTCAATATAACTTGTTGCTTGGTAGATCCTGGATCCATGTCATAGGTTGTGTCCTTTCCACTTTGTATCGTTGTGTAAAGTTTGAACACAAGGGACACACTTATACCATTCTAGCTGACCCATCACCTTTCAAAACATGCAACATGCTTTACCAACCCAATGATGTGCTCATACCTGTCAAGCCCTCTACCTCTGTAACCATTACCACTTCACCTACGCCTCCACCTACTAGTACAACCGCTGCTTTCACCGCACATACCTCCTCTATTCCTACCGCTACTATAACCTCCACGGCTGACCCGTTAGCTACCCAATCTGTTAACTCCACCTCCACATCAACCGCCCAAACATCATCCATACCAGCTACCTACATACCAACCACTAATCCCTTGGAAGGTATTTTTCAATGCCTCGCTCTAGGGGAGTACCACCTATATAGTTTTAACAAGTTCCCTACTCTGCAAGAGTATGGAAGCCTTCACAAACACCCTCGCTATGATCACCATATAAGAGAATGCCTCCTTTATGGTCCTCCTCATCTTCGTACTAGTCTCACCTATGGGTGATTTGATACTACCACCTACACACCTGAACCACCATCACAACCCCGCCCATTTTCTACTGACTTCCAATCACTTACTAATCACCATTTCACCCACATCTTCCTACACCACTTTGCATGGAAGGGTTTTTGTTTTGGATTTTACGAGCAAGGCTGCCATACCATTATTCCATGTACCACCCACAAACATAATGACCATAGTGCTATCGGATTCCTCGAACCTCCTACCAAATAGGCCCGTATTGAACTCATTAAAGACCCTAGCCCTTCTCCACCTTCATCACCACCCTCACTGACGGAGTCGATGGATCCTGAATCAATCCCTCCTAAATTTTTTTTTTCATAAACACCATTTCCTTTGGGCCTTTGACTTATCAACGCAAAGGAGAGGCCCCTTACACTCTCCCATTCCTGTATCCTGAGATGATCGATGATGACACACCTACCATTCACGTCATTCAATGTTAGGATGATGAATCCATACTCACCTACCTTGGTGTAGAAGACGCATATATTCATCAGTCGTTACCCTCTGAGACACAAACTATGTTGAATGAATCGACTATCAAGATCAATATTCGTACTCAGGACGACTGACACATCCTAAAGATCGGACAATATTTAGATGTTGCTAAGCAAGAAGCCATCACTTCTTCTCTCTGAGATCATAACCATGCTTTCGCTTGGTCTTACACATACATGCCCAGTATTGACCCCACCATAGTGGTCCATAATATCATAACCGTTCCTGATGCCAAACCTATCAAACAAAGCTGAGGAAAATGCACCCTCACATTGCTCTTCTCGTCAAAGAAGAACTTCAGCACCTTCTTTCTGTTTCCTTCATCTTACCCATTGATTATCCCCAATGGATTTCTAACATTGTCCCTATTACTAAAGCAACAAGGGGACTCTGTATTTACACAGACTTCCATGACCTTGACCTCGACTGCCCGAAAGATGACTTTCCCTTTACTGGTATTGATCAAATGGTTGACCTCACCGCTAGTCACAAGATGCTCTCACTCATGGATGGCTTCTCGGGTTATAACCAAATTTTTCTTGCCCTGGAAGATCAACATAAGACCGCATTCATCACCCCTTGGGGAAACTTTTGCTATCAAGTCATGCCTTTGGCCTTAAAAATGTTGGTGCTACATATCAACGTGCTATGACTTACATCTTCCATGATATCATGCATCACATATTGGAAGATTACGTGGATGATATCTTGGCCAAATATAAACGTCACGCTGAGAACCTCGCTGTCCTCAAAACCATCTTTGACCGCCTCACTAAATATTGTGTCCGCCTTTAACCTAAAAAATGTGTCTTCGTGGTTCTCTAAAAAAAAACCTGGGATTTATTGTTTCCCTCCATGGTATAAAATTTGACCCTGCTAAAGTCAAGGCCATTCTGGAAATGCCTCCACCCACTAACCTTAAACAACTCCGTAGCCTACAAGGTAAATTACACTCCATTCTCCATTTTATTTCACAACTATCTGATCGGTGTCAACTATTTCATCATCTTCTTAGGAAGGATGTCTCCTATAAATGGGAGGATAACTGTCACAAATCTTTTGAGGCCCTAAAACAATACCTTCTCCAACCACCTGTACTCATCCCACCTAAAGATGATCAACCTTTTTACCTATACATATCAGCTACCTATCATTCCTTGGGGGCCATGCTCGCTCATCGCGATGAAAAACATAGGAAGCAGACATTTTATTACATAAGCCATACTCTTTTGGAATATGAAACTTGATACACCCATCCAAAAAATATTTGCTTAGCCTTAGTTTTCATTGCCACCAAACTCCGCCATTACCTACTCAACCACAAAACCTATGTTGTAACCAACACAGATCCTTTACACTTCATGTACGCAAAACCTTATCAAAATCAGCATGATGCACGATGGCTGATCTTGACCTTGAATTCATTCACCAAAAATCCATTAAGGGCTAGGCCATTGTTGACCAACTGGCTGACACACCTATTATCAGGGACCAACCCTCTAATTTTGAATTTCCTGATGAATCCATTGCTACCCTTTCCCTAGACTAACCCCCTTACCAAATGACACTATTTTTTGAGGGTTCCAAGTGTCAGCATGGGGTTGGGGCTGGTATTATCCTGGTTCCTCTAGATGGATAACCCATGCCTTTTTCTTTCAAACTAGACTTTGAATGCACCAACAATATTGCTGAGTATGAAGCACTTGTACTAGGTCTGCAAGCCGCCTATGCCCTAGATGTCAAATCAATCCACATTTTTAGTGATTCACAATTGGTCATAAACCAAGTCAATGGTATGTACCAATGTCGTAACAAGATACTTAAAAAGTATAAACATCATGTAGACATACTTTTGACCACCTTTGATCATTACACCCTTCAAACCATCTCACGCTCAACCAACAAATTTGTAGATACCATGGCCTGCTTAGCTTCCCAAATACCCACTTCCCCTGTCAATTCCAAAATATTTGTCACTGTACAATGCCTCCATTAACCTTCTTATTTACCTCACGATGTTTACTCAATCAAAAATGACACCCCTGACCCGAGTGACATTTGGTATAAACAATACTCCGACTACCTTTCCCTCTCCATCTTACCTCCTGATCTCACCTGTAATGAACAACGCACCTTCCTTAAAAAGGTCTCCCGTTTCATTATCTTGGGGGGGACTCCTCTATAAGCATGGATTTGATGGTATTCTCTTACGATGCCGCACAAGTTCTAAAATTCCTTATACCATTAAGGAGGTTCATGATGGCATATGTGGGGGTCACTTTAGTGGCCTTGCCGTTGCTAAGCATATTCTTCGCCTAGGCTATTACTGGCCAACCCTTAACCATGATTGTTGTGACTATGTCAAATGTTGTGTGAAATGTCAACAACATTGCAACCTTCTTCATACACCCCGTCATGCCTTATAGGTCGCTCCTGACCTTTGGCCCTTCTCTCAATGGGGTTTGAATTTGGTCGGTGAAATCAATCCTCATTCTTCCCAATGCCATCAATAGATCATAACCGCTACCGAATACTACACAAAATTGGTGGAAGCCATACCAATCATCTCCACGAAATCCAAGAAAATATGTGATTTCATTAACCATCACATCATTTGCCACTTTGGTGTCCCTCATCGTCTCATCACTGACAATGGAAAATAATTCAAAAACAAAACACTGCAAAAACTTTGTGACACCTTCGGCATTTAGCTTAGTTTCTCATCACCTTATTACCCACAAACCAATGGCCAAGCTGAATCAACTAACAAAACCCTCAATAAAATTCTCATGAAAGTGGTTGACGATACTGGGAAGGATTGGCATACACACATTCCTTTTTCCCTATGGGCATACCGCACTAGTATTCACACTTCCACTGTGGCCACACCCTTTTCGTTGGTCTATGGTACGGAGGCTATTCTACCTCTCGAAGTCCAAATCCCCTCACTCCGCATTTCTCTCTAGGACATGCTTACTGATGAAGAATTTTGTCAGGACCGCTTAGCACAACTAGAGTTATTAGATTAACATCGTCTTAACGCTCTGGATCACCTTCAATTTTACCAACAACGTATCAAACGCACTTATGAAAAACGTGTTCATGAATGAACCTTCTAAGTCGGTGACCTTGTCTTGAAAGAAAATCAACATGTAACCAAAGCAGAAAAAAGTAAACAGGGAAAATTCGCTCCTACTTGGCTTGGACCATACATCGTAACTCATACCTATGGATCAGGTGCCTATCATTTATCCTTACTTGATGGTAAACCTGAACTTGAGCCCCTTAACGCCTTGCATCTTTGACCATTCTATTGTTGAATCGTTGTCCTATCTCACTCTTTGTCTCTTTACAGGCTTGCCCCTTGAGCACTACCCACTCTATACACCTCCCTAACGATTACAAAAGAATCATGTGAGTACCCATCATTTGTTCTCTTTTCTTGAATATGTGTACCACAGCACTTCATATAGCATGATTCTCATGGATACTTTTCATCTACCTTTAGATGAGATCCCATGGTCGTTCCACGTTGCCTTTTGAACAAAGAGTCCTATCCTTCACCTTGGCCTTGTCCATGATTTCAAAGACCTCACATGGGACCAAACTGCTTGAGTAGAACTTCTAATACAAAGATTACTCCCTCAAAGGGACATCTTCCTCTCGAACAAATTGCTACTATAAATAGACTGCTCCCTCAAAGGACAGCTATGTGTAATATACAAAAAGAAAAAAAAACACGAGAGAAACCGAAGCTTCCCACATTGATCAGTCTATCAAAACACAAACACTTTTTAGTCATGGACTTTCCCATTGTGACCTCAGGCCTCTTGCCCAAAAGACTTGTCACTCCAAGCATATATAATTAACTACCTTTCACCCACCTTACCATTTCCGCTCTCATTTGCTAAATCGCCTCAAGGGACATCTTGGAATTTCGACATTTGGTGATCCTGTGACTACTTTCATTGTAGAACAGTTAATTGTGCAATGCCTTTCAGATCTTGTGTTCATCACCCACTTCACAATATGATCTAATCATTATGATCCTACCCAATCAGGTGGCTTTATTGCCCCCCTCTTATCTTTAAACCATCTTTGTTTACATTTTTATTACCTTATATAGAACTTGGTCCTCGACACTTACCTTTTGGGGGTAATCCTCCCCTTTCGCTATAATCGCCTTCACCTACAACATTTTACCTATAATTTATCCACACCTATCAAACCTAAACCCACAACATGCCCAAACACCTATCATCTCATTTTCATATTCTTCCCTAGCTCATGGGAGAACTACATCGGCCTGAGGTCCTTTTTTTGCCAGGACTATGTAGGTAGCACTCCAAGGGCATGGGGCCCTTGGAGGTTAGCTCAGTCATTCTCTACCCAGAACAATTCATCAACCATGCCTAACTCACCATTTACCCCACATTTCACTTAGTTCCCCTTTTATAACAAAATTGGAAATTAAGCCACATACATAACAAGTTGCTTACTACAACATACATTTATTACACTTACCATCTCTCTATCATCACTATGCATAGATTATACAACATTTCACATATGACCCATAGTATCATTCATTGCCACAATAATGAATCATAACTAAACCTACTTTCAACTCAACCATGCCTATAACCTGACTCGATCCATGCCTATAACCTAACTCAATCCATGCCTAAAACCTGCCTCGATCCATACCTATAACCTGACTCAATCCATGCCTAAACCAAGCTAACTCCATCATGCCTAACTCACCTAATTTCAAACCACATTAAAATAAAAAATCCATCACTCATCTAACACAAATCATAAAACCAATATCTCATAAACACATCAATGCATCAAAAAATCCCATAAATATCATCACATAAATCAATAACTATGTATCTAAAAATACATGTCTATCTCATGGCCATCATCTCCAAAATTTCATCACGAAATCCGATCTACAATACAAAATGTCATCAACATGCAGGCCGGTATATGCTCGAAATATGCAAATCACTCATACATCCTCACCATCATCAGCACGTAGGCCAGTATCTGATCAAAAATACAAAAATATACAGCATGCAAGTCGACATATATATCACCAATAAACACTAGTATACATCAAAAATAGGGAGGCCGCATATCAGACATCTCACGGGATGTCCTCCATCTCCATGTCACCTACACCCTCAGCCTCATGTGCCCCTGCTGGCACATCACCTCACTCTGGTTACCGTGCGCTGGTGGACTCTCCCTGATCAGGCCTCAGAGCTCACTACCCTCCTGTGCTTTCCACACTATGTGTGCGGGATCTCGTCCTCTCATTGGATGTCTGTTGTGCTCTGTACTCTCCATAGGAGAGGAAGTCTATCCCAGCTACCATGAACTGGTCCTGATAGTATCGCGCCTCACCTAGGGCATCCCGTAGCTTAGATATAGGCACAGTTTGTGGTGGTCCTATAGGTCTTAGCCCTTGTATCTGCCATGTGCTACCCTGTGAATTGGGACCAGCTCCCTACGCCTATGGTGGTGCCCCCTGCCCCTGTGCCTGTGGTGGTGCTCCCTATCCCTGTGCCTATATCTGGGCCTCTAAGACCCCAATCTATGCCTGACCTGTGGCCAAATGTGCCTGTAATCCTGCCACCTGAGCCTATAAGGCTTCCACCTGACCATATTTGTCTCCATCTCCTTCATCTCCTCCACCCTCTCCCTCCGTCATCTAGGCCTGTAGACTGGCCACCTATACCCGTAGCTCTGCGACCTCTACCTCTGACCCCTCCAGCTGTGTCTATAGAATACCTATCTACGTGATCAATTTTGGTACCTGCCCCTGTAGGGTATCTCTCTACACTGTCACGGTAGCTAAGTCTGGCTACCTGAGTCTCGGTGGTATGGCTCGTAATTGAGCCACCCACCACTACTTGTACATATTTGTGCATCTGGCATCATCAATCCACTGATCCACTGGCTGCTCTTCCTCTCTTATAGGCACTGTAAGCTGTGTTAGAGGGAGAGGCCTCTCCACATCATCTCTCTGATACTATGGGAAGGGCAGAGGAATATCCTGTACAAGCCCGAACTACCATCGGACCTGTCAACCACGATCATCTCATCCTCCCTGGTTCAGCGACCCTGTATCCACCTCTCCAGCTGGAGCTCAACTAGCTCCTCATGCATATTCCTCTATGATGGGAAGCCCACATATGGCCTCCAGATAATGTCCACTCTGAACAACCCCTCCAACAACTATCAAAAATGGGCAACATCATATGTCGACCTATCTAACCTCCACTCTCATACAACCAGCACCCATCTCATGTATCCCAACTGCACAGATCTTGGTGGGAATGCATTTGTTTGGGGCATCCCTATAGGTTGAACACACATTATGTGCTCATAGGCCCAGCAATGTAGTATAAATGTACAGCACAGGTTGAACCTACGCAACCGCCCATATGCCCAAAACTCTCTATAATAGCTGCACCAAGAATGCTGGTGCCTAGGCAAAGTGTGTCTCATGTACCATCATATTGTGGAGCACCCCTATCAATGATCAGGTAAAGCGTCCACCCTCTGCATCAGGTAGTGCATAGTAGCACACTGCCTCCATCAATAAAACTACTAGCCTCATCTCATCCGGACGGGCTAGGTACATATCACCATAGCTCAAACTGGCACTATGGAAACTCAAATCCGCTGCCCCCTCACCAAACACAGTCCCGATCAACTCCTATGAGGCCTCAGAGGAGATAGAGTACACCTAGGCCCCCAATATGGGTAACCTTAGGATCTGGAACACGTCTTCCAGGGTGATAGTCATCTCACCCGTCGGAAGGTAGAACGTGTTGGTCACGGAGTCTCATCTATCAATGAGTATGACCATCAAAATAGGCTACCAAACAAAATGTCGGTAGTGTCGGATACTACTCAAGCCCACTGCCTCCACGTGATGTAGCTCCACAGGGGTCACTAGGCCGTGCATTGTCACTAGCAGTGGCAGAACCCTATCTCGCATGTGTAACTGTGATCGAACCTGCATTCAATCCAAAGAACAACATTAATATACCTTTACCATGACCTTATTCCTCACTTATCATTACCCACCACCCTATTTTTTTACCTTTCCCATCTCAACCACCTAGCTTACATCAATTTTTTGGACCCTTGAGCCTAAAAATCTGGACCGGTGCCGGTTCAACCTAACCGACTCCGGTCACCCTTGAACTGGCATCGATCACCTATTTGGTGACCGATATCAGTTTGACATAACCGACCACGGTTCCATGTAACCGGCATCGATCACCTGTTAGGTGACCGATCCTAGTTCTACCCAACTGACGCCAGTCACTGTCACGAATAAATCCATGACTTCCCAAACCCCCCTTTGTTCTAAAACCCTCCCACCTATCCCGTTTCACCACCTACACTGACCTACAGTACCCTAAAACCCCTACCCACCCCACCTATCTACTTTCCTACTCCTCCCCCCTCTTTTTGCCCATTTTTCCCCCATACCCGATTTAACTTTTTTCCCACCCACAAAATAAAAACTCCCACAAAACTCTTCTCAAACCAATTATTACACCCTCTACTCTATCTAGTTAACATTAAAGAGTTTGGCGCTTACCTCGTCGCACTGCCACCGTCTCGGTGGCACATTTGGCCATTGTGCTGGTGGTCCAACCGATCCCTCTCCCACCTCTGTCATCATCGAATATCTACCCACACACTCCAACCAATCAAATCCCTCGCTACGATCTCATGGACCTGCTACTCACCAACCTAACCACTATTAACCCACACTACCAACTCACTGTCATGTTTCCTCCAGATGCTTTTCTCACTTTTCTCTCTTTTTTGTCCTTTCTTCACTTCGCAATTCACAAATGAATAATAAAAATGTAGATTTTTTGTTTTTATACCAAACCCGACCTAACCAATGTCGGTTACCCTTGACCGACATTAGTCTCATGCCCTACCTAACCGTCATTGGTTATCCTATACCGACGTTAGTTATCCATGACCGCCATCGGTCACCCTTACCTACACATTGCCCCTTACTTTTCCATTTTACCCCACCCTCTACCTTTCCCTTTACCTCATACCTTTACCCAACCCATTAGCTTACCTTTCCTGACCTCGTCACTTCTAACCTCCATTTTTCCTCCTTTGGGGACTTATTATTTTACCCTTACCTTGGCCTTACCCATGCCGCAACCTAGATATTTGGACTATGACCATCGCTAGTGACATTTGACCTCATGTGTTTGCTATACCTTGTGGCACTGTTACCTATGTTGATTGACCCAATGACCTTACCTAGCCTATGGCCATGACCATTTATCCTGACCCTACCTTTGGTGTACTGAAACATACCTAAACGTTCCTACACCTAACCGATGTTGTTTTTCCTAACCTTATCCTATACCTTAGATACCGGATTCACTTCAACCTTGTTTGGATAAACCTATCGACCTTAGACGATGTATAGTTTTCCTGTTATTCAACCTGGTAGTGTGCTGTAGTTTATACATGTACGTGCCTTTGACTGTTGCTACCTTTAACCCTGACCCATTACCTAGATCACCTGCGTCGGCCTTTCACCCCTTTTTCCCTGTCCTGTTTTCCTTTTCTTCACATTTACCTTTTATCAAACCACTCACCGCTTCATCTTGTTGCCTCGTCAATTCCTAGTTTGAGGGGGATCACCTTCACCCTCACATGGGCCAACCACATCTTATTTTTGTTAGCATCGCTTACCAATACAAGCTACGCAACAAAAAGGGGCAAAATATAGACACTAAAATTAGGTCACACTCCCCTTTTGTCCCTCGACATATAAGCACCCTTTATTACATTCACCTAGCCATGACCCCCTTCACCCCATTAATATTAATTTAATTAATTTAATTCAATTAATTCTTTATCCTCATTATATTTATTATTTAAATAATATCTACACATATAGTTCACTTAGACACCTCACAAAGCCAACTCAACCTAAGACCTACTCTTAGCAAGTTACCATAACTAACTAAGACTTACCCAAACCCTAAAAATCAATGCCTACATTCCCTCTAACCACATTCCCGCATGCTCACGAGAAGCTCCCAGTCTAATACGTGGGATAATGACACGAGATCCAAGAAAATTAGTAGGATCTCCCTAAGTTTAGTAAACCCAGGAAATCCCACCTTGACCGACGTCAGTTACTCCTAACCATGGCTGGTTAAGCTGAACCGTCATCAATTACCCCTTTTAACCCCTAAACTACCTTATTCTCGAGGTGGGAAAACATTAGGATAAGGTTGATGAGCAAGAATGCATCTCAGAGAGATAACACATCTTCAGAGAGCAAAATTCCAATGAAAACTCACATCCAAGGAAGGAGATTGAACATCTTCTCTTGCATAGCCATCCCAACCATGATCTAATCTATCCAAACAAAGAGGAGTGTGCATACAACCCATGCAAAATATTTTCTTTAGTTGGTGATCACTTGCAGCCTTCAAACCCATCATCAGCACCTCTATCCTTCACACATAGACCTTCAGGAACGAAATCCAAGTAAGTACAACGTCATACTTCTTTGGTTTATTTCATTTCATCATTATTTTATCACCCATTATTTATCTTGCTCCCTATTGACCTTCTCCCACATTTTCACCTCCGTAGACCCATTAAAACCTCACAAAATCCTACTCCAGTCACCCAATACCTCATCCCAACCAACCAAAATCCTTTATGCAATCACAAAGGATACAAAAACCCTATTCTGTGACATTTCTAAATCTCACAATAACCAACGCCGGTTATACATAACCGCCATCAGTCACCCCTGACCGACACCAGTCTCTGTGGTTGCCCACATATCCTTAAATAGAGACCTACCCACTTAATTTTACCTCACACTCACTCACCTGTGACCTACCCGAGACCTTTATCAGACCTACAGAACCCAGAACCAATCATTTGACCTTGGATTCTATTCTAGCTTAGCCTGTTAGACTAGATCTATTTTCTTATTGTGTTTTAAGTGAGATACCTAAATCATTTCAAAATAATAATAGCATTTATTTTGTGTACATCATTAATTTGTTTAAAACAGTGGACTGAAAACCATCTAGGAAGTATCATACTTCCTAGATCTAGCTCACGTTAGGCATTTCACTGGCCATATTGTTTAATTCCTTCTAGTGGTCTTGTTTTCATTACAAGTAGTTCCTCCTAGCCAAAAGGAAGCTCTCACGATCAGCTGTGGATTTGAAAGTCATACACGCACAGCAACCCATCAACTGACATTTGAACAGGTATTCCTCCTACACCCGTTACCCTATCTATTTCGTCAACGATTCAAAGAAACAATCTAAGAAAAAGGTGAAACACTACCACTAGGTTCTAAGCTACCACTATCTTCACGCTCTTCCTCCTCATCCTAAACTTCGATTTTCTATGAGGGCTTAAGTGCTAGAATATTCTCCATTAAATGCTTCCCTTTTGGTGGTGCTAGAATTATGAACTCACCTTCCACGTATTTATTGTTCTCCATCTTTGGGCTTCAACTAGAGATACACCAATGTTGCCCCCAAATCTACTACAACCAAGCTTATTGGCTTGATATTCAACACATCTAAAATGATTCTCTCTATGTAGGCACTTATACTTCTTCCGCAATGTATGGTAGTCACAATCTACCTTGTTTGCATTGAATTTTTGTCTACATGTGTCGTAAAACCTATGAATGGATTCTTGAAAATACCTTGCAGTGAATGCATAAATGCTGGTATAAAGCAAACTGAACTTGTTTTCCTACCACTTTTGGTAAGTCCTTTGGAATGCACCACTCTTCCCCAAATGCCACACGGAGCTTGTCATACCAATTCTCTACCCTTTTCTTCACCTCATCTGTCATGGTCCCCTTGCATAGGTATTTGCTGAATATTTTGGCTAGGGACTTGTTCTCCATTGGGTATTCCCATATTTTCTCCTTTGGTCTGTCTGGTACTCTGATTTCCATGAAGACCAGTGATAGTAGAACATCCCCAAAGATGATCTTCCCTCATGTGCGTGCTTCTTTGACTATTTTTTTTTTGTAATATAGCCTGTAATCTTTTAGATTGTCCCTTCCGACATCTTTCACGCCACATGTAACCACATCGTGTTTACTTACGACCACCGCTCCTGATCATGCAACTTGGTAACCAGGTGTGCTATAGCTTGTAGAACTAGACAGTTCTTAAATTTTTCTGTCCATTCCGCATGGACCCTTCAGGTATCTGAACTCCTGTTTGGTCTTTAAAATCACAGATTTATCTATAAGGTCACTTTTTATGTCTTCCCCCGTGGCCTTTAGACCTGTCACTGATGAAAGAAGTGCAGATGAAATTCTATCTCCACATCCTACAAAGTAGAAGCAGTCTTTGTGAACCCTACTCATAAGCCACTGGTACAAGGGCTCATACTTCCCAAAATATGGAAGCTCATACAATTGATATACCTCAATTCTCTTCAAAAAAAATTCACCCACATCATCATATACCAGCATGTCATCTATCGTGCGCTTGTTTTTTCTAACCATGAGTAAGGAGTCGAGCTCCTTTTTGTTCTCTAATTTCTTGTCATTATATTCACTTTAATTTTTCTAATGGGTAAATCCCACTCTTTTCTGACAATAACTCCTTTTAGGTATTACATCTCCAAAAAATGGCTTTTAGGTGCCATCTCTTCTTCCTCGATGACCACCTTCTTCTTGTCTTTTGTTTCTGCTATAGATGCCTTTTGTGGTGTCATTTTTACCTTGTAAATGTCTCCTATTCACCCCTGCAACTTTGTGAACCAAACCCTAGCTCGATTCAATTATGCCCTAGGTGGAAAAATAATAACCTAACTATTTTTTGTCTCCTTGCTTCACTCAAACCCTTCACCACCAGGGACGCAAGCTTCTTATCATGGTTTTCACTCTTGATTTCATACCCTTCACACCTTAATTCGATCACTTGACTCTTTACACTTGGCTCTTCTCTCGAATACTCTTAGTTGCAATGGTAAAAATGAATCTGCATCCCTTCCTTACATAAATTTTTCAAATTTTGATGCATTTATTACTCCTCACCTAAAAAATATCCCTTCATTTATTGGCCAAATCCATTCGTTCCATGCGATACATCTTCACGCACAGCTATAACCTTCTAGTGCGCCTTCCTACCCTCTGGTCACAAACTTCTCTTCAGCGCATGCTCCTGCACCCAAGTACCTCGTCACTGCACCTTCTCCTGGTAGCTATCATGGCCTCTTCTTACCTTGCATTATACTGTTCCTTCATCCATCTTCATCCTTGGTAAATTTTTGGGAAGCAATCTTATTTTGACTTAAAACACACCCGTTGCAGCTTATTCCCTTCGTCTTTCAATTCCCTCAGTCTTTTTCTATCTTTCTCTTGGATCACTATAACCATCCCACACTAAAAGTATGTGCAATCCTCTACACATAAACATTATTCATACAGTAATTAGCTTCATGCGTGCAAGCGCACTTATTACACAAACATCAACTAAATTTACAAAGCATAGAGACAATGAAGGAAATACATTAAGGAAATACAGAATTGAAAACCTAAACTAAATTGCAATACTGTCTTATTACAAACACCAAGAAGACTTATTTATAGTAGGGCTTCAGCCTACTCCCGTTAAAGTAACCGGGTAGACATGTTCCATCAAGTGCTTCTAACTGACATGCACCTGATTCATGTATAGAAGTGATAACATATAGCCCCAACCAATGTACTTTGAACTTTCTTGGATGGCACAAAAACTTTGAGTCATAAAGAAGGACCATTTGTCTAACCTCAAATTTCTTATCTCTTATGTTTCTGTCATGCCATGCCTTCTTCCTGGCCTTTTCCTGCTTCTGACTCCACTCTGCTATGCCTCGGTGCTCATCTAGTTGAATCATCCTTTTAATCCATTCTTCTAAAGCATGTTCATTGGCTAGACCTCCAGCACATGCAATGCGTAAAGAAGGTAACATAAATTCTATAGGTAGAAAAAATTTTGTGCTAAACACCAATTGAAATGGTTTGGCTTTGTTTAATCTCTTGTAAGTTGTTCTATATACTCAAAGTACAGCTGACACTTTGTCATCCAATCCTTTCTTCCAACATCACATATTTTTGTCAAAGCTTGTCCCAAATTTTTATTGAAAGCTTCAGCAATTCTATTTTCATGAGGATGGTAAGGTGTTGTTTTATTATGTGCGACCATAAACTCATCTAATAGGATCCTGATTGTCTCATTCAAAAAGTGTGTACCTCTATCACTTGTCAAGCTTAAAGGACATCCATATCATGTAAGAACATTCTCCCATAGAAATCTAGTTGTTGTATAGTCCTTCATAGGTGCTACTTCTACCCACCATGTAAGATAATCTGTGCAAGTAATGATATAGCGTGATCTAGTCCTATGCTAGGCTGGAAAAATAGGTCCTACAAAGTCAATGGCCCATTTATCAAATGGTTCAGCACTAATAATTGGTCTCAAAGGCATCTCATCTCTTTGTCCTCATTTTCCTAGGCACTGACAATGATGACACACCTTACAATAATCTTTACAGTCTTTATATTGTGTCTCCCACTATAATCCAACAATTAAGATCTTTCGGGTAGTCACATCACTTGAGTAATGGCCTCTTGCAATACCACCATGAGCTTCTTCCATGATATCCTTGTGCTCATACTCTAACACATAACGATGTAATACTTCATCTCTTCCTAGCTTGTAAAGGTCACCACTAATTAACATAAATGGTTTTTTGCATATATCAAGCTGCTTCTTTTCTAAGGACTTCATTCCTTCTGGTGCCATACCTGTTTGTAGAAAGGCAACAATGTCTTCTAATTCTGTGGGTGCACATTGTAACCTGTATAACTGTGCATCTGGAATTTTTTCTTCAATTGTCTGTGCATCCTCTCCCAAATTGATTCTAGATAAATGGTCTGGTCCAGAATTACTTTTCCCTGGCGTCACCACAAATGTGAAGTCAAATTCTTGAAATAGGAGTACTCATCTACATATGCTTCCCTATAAGATGGGATTATTTACCAAGTACTTCAATGCCATGTGATTTGTATAAAACACAAATAGTTTTACTAACAAGTACTATCAAAACTTGTTCAATGCATAGATCATTGACAAAGCTTCACGCTCCGTAGTTTTATAATTCCTTTCAGTAGGAGTTAGCTTCCTACTAGCAAAACAGATTGGATGATCTATAATACCTTCACCAAATTAAACTAACACAGTGCCAATGGCCATACCAGAATAGTCCACATGCACATGAAATGGATTATCCCATGATGGGAAGCACAAAATGGGTGGGGTAGTAAGTTTCTCTTTTAATATCTCAAAGGCACTCAATAAAATGTACCTTTTCCCTTCAGTAATTCTTCCAAGGGTGTTGTAATTATGGCATACCCTTTTATAAATTTTCTATAATATCCTATATGACCTTAAAATTTGCGCACCTCACTTTGACTAGTAGGCACTTCCAGGCGTAAAATTACTGCAACCTTGGCTGGATCAAATAACAAACCTTCCCTACAGATTATATGTCCTAATAGAATCCCAAATGGCGTAGAAAATATGCACTTCTTGATATTCAAAGAGATACTCAATTTTCTACATTGTTCAAACATTAGGCGTAGATTGTCACAATGGTCTTTCACAAGCCCAAATACTATCCAATCATCTAGATAGACTTGTAAGAAGTTGTGAATAAAATATTTGAATGCCTGAACAACTATTCACAAGAATACAGTAGGCACATTTTTCAGTCCAAATGGCGTCATGGTATAGGCAAACCTGCCCCATTCAGTAGTAAATATTATCTTTTCTTGATCCTCCTGAGTGATCCTAACTTGATGATACCCGAAAAATACATTTGTGAAAGAATATACTTCACACCCTTCAACTCCTTCTAGTATTTCCTCAGTGAATGGAATAGGGAAAGGATATTTGATGCATGCATCATTCATCTCTCTTTATTCCACACATATCCTAATCTTTCTGTCCTTCTTGATACTTATCACCATTGGACTAACCCATTCCGACTCATCAAGGGGCTTGATAATCCTTAATTTCACTATTTTATCAATTTCTTCTTTCACCTTTTTCACGTAAATTAGGATTCATCTTCTAAGGTCTCTTTCTAACTGTATGTGCACCATCCTTAAGTTTGATCTTCATTTCCCCAAGTGATTCATGCATGCCTTTAAGTTCATGATATCCTCTAGGGAATAAGTCCTAATAATCTCTGAGTATTTCGATGATTTTTGCTACCTTCGGGTCTGACCAGTAATCTCCAATTATGGCCTCCTTAGGCTCATCCTCAGAACCTATATCTACCTTCTTTATCTTCATGGGTTCATGGTAGGCACGCGTATCCTCATCTGTATTTTCCAAGACCTCGCACACCCCGTGTGAATGTGCAATATCCAAGCTCTTAACTTCTTCATCATCCACAATGTAGACCATCTTTCCTTTTTCGTTCTCAAGGCAAGTGCACTCAAGTAGTTTGGAGTCCATTTCTTCTTCCTTTTCAAAACATGCTCCTAACTCTGTCTCACCGAATAATTTCTGAATATTCTCTTCTACTTTCGTACTACCTCCCATAGCTAAGCACTTGACAAATTTTAATGCATCTGCTACAGGAGGTTGAGTCGAGAAGTAATCAAATGTCTAGATCATCCCTGTAGTCAAATCTTACCAGTTCCCAGTTTCTCTATGTAGTTCTGCATATACATACCAAGTGCATGCACATCCTTGGAGTGTGGAATACAATCTATGCACCCAAAGTGAAGGTGGTAATGCTTCCTGTCTTGCTATCTAGAGTCTCTCACACTTTTGAATGTGATGCTGAACAGGTTTATTACCATGATAAGTGAAAATTTGTGTAGGTGCATTGTTCCTTATAAACCTGGTAGACAAATCTATACCAATCTCTTCCAAGTTTATAATATTATCTTTGTGGGCTACCCACCAACGCGCTATTGTCTCGTGTAGTGTATATGCTAACATATCCCTTCTCTTAACTTAATATGTCCACTATTTTTCCATGGGCCTTCAAAATTGTAGGGAGATCTCCAATCCCTGTATACCAAGGTACTGTGATTCCTATCCGTCGAATTGAGTGAAATCTATTCATTCCTGCACGCAACCATTGCTTTTCACCTCACACCCTACTAATTCCCTATGTACCATGAGTGTAATTTTCACACGTAGTACTCGTAGTATCACTAATAGAATAAGAGTCCACATATGTAGAATGCCTTCTTTTGATGGCTCGTTGACCTCTAGGTCCTGAATAGCACATATATAGACTCTGTTTAAGTCCTCCTCACTTAGAGGATCAACATAGGGTGTTGACTTCCCCATTTGTCAAAGGTATCACAACCCTTTCCTCCTTGTTTTCAAAGGTGGTATATCCCTTATTGAATCTCAAGTCATCATTATTTACATAACACCAAGGGTGTCCAAGCAAGGCTAGAAAATTTTCTGCTTCTAGAAGTCCTAATACCTCAAAATCCCTAGTGAACTCTGGCCCTTGTATAGTTATAGATGCATCCTTCAACACTCCTATGGGAGTGGCCTTATTCCAGTTTTCCATGAATAAACACATTAGATGATGGCTGCAATGGTGGCATCCCCATTTGTACCCATGCATATAATGTCACCACATTTACTTCCATGCATGTATCAATCAATATGTTTCTCAAAAAAACTACCCATTCACAACAGCATTCAAAGTAATCTCTTTGTCATAGTCAATGATATCAGGAGGAATATTTTAATGTAGTATTTGTCATCTGGTCTCAAGGTTTACGCGCAGAGTGTTCACTTTAAAACCAACATCCCAATAGTGGAATAATGTACAATCCATCCCAACTATCACAACTATCCTTGGTGTTACCTTCCACTTCACAATTTGTACACCAAATTCCTGAGCACGTTTCATGGGCTGAATTCATTGATAGCTTATCTAAAATACTTTTCCATAGTTGCAATCTGTCCCCCTATAAATGGACTACTATTAGTGGCAATGCTCCCAACTTGCCTCAGCACGTAAATCTCCTTCTAGTGCTTCACACAGATCCGTGTATGTCTTATGTGACAAACACCCTTCTAAAAGGTGTAATGAATCCTCCAACGAACCACTGTGCATGCTAGCTAGCATGGATATCATAAGATAACTTAGATAGAAGTGTTTTAAAATGAGAATCATACTCCCGTACACTCTCAGTAGTGCCTTGTTTGATATATTTGAGTGCACTTATACTCCATCTACTCAAACTCAGGAATATGGAACTCTTTTAAGAAAGCATCCCTCAGTGCTGCATAATCCACGTAAGTTTGATCAGGGTCAAACTTCCTATACTAGTTGTGCATGCACCCTTGTAATATAGTAGTGAATTAACTTTCCTTTCACTCAGCAGCTGTAATCCCATAAACGCGCCACAAGATTTCCCACATATGCACATGTTCGGCAGCATCCTCTATACCTCTATACTCTGGGAAACGAAGAAACATCTCCATGTAGATATTATGTGGTTGTTGTGGACCTTGAACACCTAATCCAAAACCCCCTCAGTTCCCTCTACCTCTAAAACCACTAGATCCACCGGAACTAGAACCACCTATACCTCCTAATCCTCCAGCTGTAGCTGGAGTAGGACCTGTAGATGTACTCGCATATGCTCCGATAGTATTACTATATTGAACCCCTACAGTCTATGAGATAGCTCCACTTCCAGAGATGAATCCAACATTCTGTGTGGGTGATACGCCTAAGAATGCTCCTCCATATAACATTGAAGTTTTATGTCCTACCATTGATGTACTTGATCGCTTACTTACTCTTGCTTTCCTACTTCCCAAGTTAGCTTACTGGTTACTTGTCATATTAGATACTGAAAAACCAAGCACAAAGGCTAGGTCACCAGGTGGATTAAGATGTGCACCCATGGCTCAAATAGTCTCTGCTGGCGCACTTTTGTGTGAGGTTGAGAAGGGATCTCTATCATGCTTTCCAAGATGGGGGAGTTTCTGATTCTCTCGCTCCATGTCTTCTACGTGAGCCTTAAATCCTTCACGAGCCAGCTCTCTCCTCAACACCATACTTTCTCCAACGGAAAGATGCTTCTCTATTTCCCTCTCGCATGCCTCATTATAATTAAGCCACCTTTTCTCTCTCTACTTTTCTACCGCTAGGTCTATCGTCTTAATACCAAACGTGTTCCTGCCATCGCGCATGGTGAAGTTTAGTTAGCCATCAGTTTACTCTCCAGGTTCAAAGTTACCATTAAGATTTTGATCTCTAGTGGAATACCATGGAAATATGTTTCTCTTGGATACCTCAAAAACTTAAATTCAGTAACCTCTAGGTAAGAGTATGTCAAAATTTATTATTCCAAGATATAACTATTTAGAACACCATGAAACCACGTATCCACTGCATGAGTCCAAATTAGATCAGCATCATAAAGAGCCTTAAATTCTTCCTGTGCCCAAACAAGTGCATGATATCTCTAATTCTACTGAGATGCATAAGCCGTAAGCCACTCGTAACGTTCTACTAGAAAGATAGTGAAAAATATCTCATAAAATTTGTCGTACAGGTTCTGTTCTACCAAAGTACGTGTGTTAAACTCAGATCTACTACTGAAATGTCATGCATATTCTTTCTCCAGATCATGTAGCCATTCCTCAATACTTTTTAGAGTTAACCGGTGCGTCTTCATCGTGAACCATCCTAAAAACAATAGAAAAAGAGGTCCCGGAAATGGAACCAATGATGCAGCCTAGAAATTACAATATAACACCGCATTTGGAATAACACATCACTCAATCTAGACTGAGTGCTCACCCGAAGTATGCAAAAGTATTAGGTCCCTCTTTAGGGTTGTTGTAACAAGATGATAACATGATGAAGGAAGAAACATATAGATTCATAACTAATCCATCATTCTACAGTGCATGCTACCCACAGATCTATGAAAGAACAATCTTTAACCAGTAATCATGATTGAATCATTAACAGGCACTACTCAATTACATAGAATAACACATAGATTCAGCCAATATCTTCCATCTATTAATAAATATAGAAGCTCCTTACAGTACTGTCAATTTATCTCAAGGTGCATATGGATTTGATACATACGTTCAGAATCATACATACACTGCTATCTGTGATACATACCAAAATCATCTACATGTGTACATACATATTCTATTATGCACCTAGCATCATATATATATGGTGCGGACTTTCCCTTCACCTCTTAACTACTATAGAAATAGGCCGTATGTTATTAATAGTCACACGCCATTTACAATTATAGCCACACATGTAAGTGTGCTATCTATAGTCCCCTTATAGTTCAAATGAAGTGTCGATTATATTCTTAGCTTGTCTCTATACATAGACACTTTGAACCACTTCTCTGAATATAGAAAATGCATGATGCGCACATATCCGTATCGTTGATGTGTTCTACACGCCATCTCCTAAAAATATATCTTCATACTCAAAATCAGCTAAGTCTTGAAATCTGAACTTTCCTTCCATACGTGGGTCCTTCCTATCCTTTTGTGCCTTTGATCTTGGCCTTCTATCCCATGCAGAATCCTTTTGTGATATTTTCCAAGTATTCATTAATCAACAGTTGGGTGCTTCTTGAAATGAAAGGCTCAACACAAGTATCAGCTTTGGTCAGAGTAAGCACCTGGTTTGGTGACCTATGCCAATTTGTGGTGTTGTGTTAGTTCCAGCAGCACCAATGTCAGTCAGGGAACTGACATCAGTCACAGAGGGTAACTGGTATTGGTCAGCAAACCATAGTCGATCTCTGTGACAATGAGTTTTCACATGGTTTCTTACAGTAGAAGAGGGCATGAATGGTTCAGTTTCCTGTTTTAGAGGATCATGTTTCTTCACAGTGTGTACAGGTAGAAACTATGTTGATCACTTCAATGTTTGGATCAGAAAGAGGATGGATTTGGCTTGGTTAGTCCATTGAGACTTTGGGTCAGGTATCTCTATATGGTTCATGTTTTATTTATTTCTTTTGGAGAAACTAATATTATGTTTGGATAGTGTGCACAAATTTACACCATGTTTTTGGTGTTGTTTGACTTTTATTTTCCAGTTGTGTGGAATCTTGAGGACAAGGATATCTAGTCTAAGGATGAGATCCTCAATGAAAATTCATGGTTAGACACAGTTGAAGGTAATGAAATATGTTGAGTACATAATATGAAAATAAGTTGATTCACCTACTTCACAAGAAGTCCAAATTGTTGTGATGTAGGAGTATTCTTTGATAAGAAGGGAATCATTTTATATTTTCTTTCATCTGGTTTTATTTCTCACTAACATATTAGCTTTTGAGCTTCATGTTAGAGGCAGTGCAAGGGATTTTTTATTTAATGGGAGAAATCCATGGTTGTTTGCAGTGTAGGATTGAATACATGATGCACATGTAGAGTGAGAGGAGAATGCTCCTATTCAGAGTGGCAGAGGCACTAGTTGGTTTTGAGGGAAGTCACAGATTTGTAGGTATATTGATTTTATTTCTTTGTGATGTCACTTCTGGTTTATTTTGTGGTGCATGGATATCCCTATAGGATTACAGTTGATGGTTAGATTCAGCTGGGTGAAGATGATAGAGCAATTTTTCAAAGTTTTAAGGGTTAAAAGAGAAAATATGACTGTTACATAGACCTGTGTTGGTCAGGATTAACCATGGTCGGTCATCTGGTAACCATGGTTGGTCAGGAAGTGACCAAAGTCAATTAGGGGAAACCGTGGTTGGTTTGGTCACAGGTTTGACAACAGTGTTTATTTACCATTTTTATATGGTGCCCTTGTTTTGTTTTCATCTTGGTTGATTGTGCAGAGTATGTTGATGACATGTATGCTGGTATTTACACTATTTATTAGTAGCATGGTTTAGCCAGGTTATTTTTTATTGACATTGATGAGCACATGATTTATATTCAGCTTTTAGAGTTAGTTGGTGATAGACTTGGAACTTCTAGAGAGCTGATGATATGGATGGATGTACATGGTGAGTTTTTACATGTTGGATAGATTAAGTTTTGTGAGTCTATGATGATGCAGGTGTTTGATTTACACATGGATGCCTATGAGAAAAATTTATATGTGTTGATCATGAGTAGGAGATGTTTTTATTTCCTCTTATTACTATGTTACTCCTTGATAGGTATGTTATCTACAGGTGAATGTCTTTGAAATGCTAGTTGTTTATGCAGGGTTAGATTTTTAGAATGCAGTATTTGGATTCTTTAAGTTGTGATGGTGTCGTGGAGTAATTAACCACGGGTTACATGTAGAATTCATTTGGTAGGTCTTGACCCACAATCTCATTTTACTTACTCATATTCCAGTTTAACTTGTCTCTGGTTAGTTACATTGGTGATTGCATGGAGACATGGATAGAAGGATGGAGAACATGTTTGGTTTTATAGGTATGGCTATGGTTGCAGTTGAAGCTCAGTGTTTTAGTTTGAGTGGGAGATCTTGTAGGTATGTTAGTCATGATGGCTTGGTTGCATGTGGAGCTTGGTCAGCTTGATTTCCTAATACCAACAATTGGTATGGTGTTATGATTCAGTGGGAGCTTGTGGCTCGGTTATCACAGATCAATTGTAGCTTCATGCAAGTTTGATAAGTCATGTTTTTATCTTCTTGGTTTGAGAAGATAGTTTGATCTTCCTGATTTTATTTTTGAAAGAATTGTTTAAGAAAATAATAGATGGTCTTCACGGTTCGAAGAGGATGGTAATGTACAGGTATAGGTACAAAGGTTCAACAATTTATCTCCAAGTAGGAGATTGTTAGGTTGTGGAGATAAATATCTTCACTGGAGTATGCGTTACAAAGTTGTTGGAATATACAGCAACTGTCATCGGTCAAGGGGGAACCGACATCGATTACCCACGATCGACATCAGTCAGAGCAAGTAGGAATCGGCTGCGGTTGAGGCTAACCGACGTCGGTTACCTGTGTGATGATGTTTTAATTAAATCTTGGGAATTAAATCTATCTTTAGCATTAAATTAGATTTATTGGGTGTAATTACATGGAAAAGTTCCCTAAGTTTATATACGCCTATATAAGCATGAAAGCTAGGGTTTAGAAGAAAAGTTAAGAGAAGGTTTGAATTAGATCCTTGATTCTCCTAGATTGAGAGGCTGAAGAAGAAGAAGAAGAGAAAGAAAGAACATATTACATGAAGACAGAGTATCCATGGAGAGGAGTTGGACAGAAGGAAATAGCAGGTACATCTAAATGGTGAGAAGAGGGTAACATCTTCTACTGTATTTCCTTTGTATAGTTATTGTCTCATTGTAATGGATTGCATAGTATGCAAAGTACATAGATTTTTTTCTTGTAGATCCACATGTTGGTGAGATCTTGTATTATAGATCTATGTAGATCTAGTCTTATATTATTAGATCCACAAGTTGTTGTGAGATCTTGTGATCCATGAGATCATATTGTATTATAGATCCATGTAGATCTAGATATTTTAGAGGAAGTTGTCTTCATGTTTGCATAGGTTATGCAGTGATGGAGAGACAAACTTACTTCTTGGTGCATAGTCATAGTTGCACATATGGTAGACCCATGTGAGAGGTCTTGTTTGTAGATCCACAGAAGACTTAATAGCAGTTCAGAGATGTAGTAGTTCCTTGTTATGTGATATTTTTTGGTGGTGTTTGGAGGCACAATTGTAGTGCACTCATAGAGATCTGTTTAGAGATATGGAGGAGAGGAGATACTCTTGGAGAGATGCATTGTACTCTTGTATTGGAAGAGTTGGTTTTTACTTTTGTTGTATTATATATATGAGATCTCTATATTTGGTGGACGTGGACCACATTAGGTGAACCATGATACATGTTGTGTTATGTGTGTGTACTTTGTATTGACTTGGATTATTCTAGTTTATACTTCCATTGCTGTAGATTTTGGGGAATTGTTTAGATCTTATATGCATGATTTTGTTTTTTTTAAATCATAGCACTATTCTGCAGTCTCGATTTCCCAACATATCATAGCGATGTATGGGATTCCTTTCTTGCCCAATAAGGAACAACACATGGAGGCATGGATTTTGTAGTAGAACCCATTATTGTTGCAGGTGAATTCAATGTGTTTCTTGGGTATTTGAGGGAGGATTTTAAAATTCTCTTCCACCCTTCTCTTTGTTTCTTCCTATATATTGTAAGGAGGGGCATTTTTCTAAGTGGTTGGTCATTTTTTATCTCTTGCCCCCCTCCCTCTTTCTTCTCTAGGGTCAAATGTGGATTTTAAGCCTCCTCTCTTTTCTTCGTAATGGTGTTTTCTTGCCTTTTTCCCACTAATGATGTACTGTGTGAACTCATGGAGCAATAAAATCTATTTCATGATGCATTTTGTCCATCCTTTACTTATTTTATTGTCTCTTCTTGCCTCTTAGCATTGCACGGTATATTGTGTATATCTCTGATGTCTATTACAGGTTTTATGAGCTATGTTTAATGGGTTAAAGTGGTTTTCTATGTGAAATTTATTTGTTATATGATGCATATTGTCTATCCTCTCCATTTCTCACCTCTCTCCATTTCAGGTGTTGGATTTGTGATTAGAAACTTCGTTTTCTTATGTATCACTGCTTTAGTGTAGGCTCTATTTTCATGCATTTCTCTCTCTCCCTAATCCCTTGGAAGGTTAGATTAGGATTAGATAATTTTACTGCATTATAGTAGCTTATGGTAGGTAGTTTAGGAAGAAGAAGTTGGCTTTCTCTGGAGGGCCATCTCAAGCACGCAAGTCCAACAACTTAAGAGATGGTCCAATGTTATGCAGGTTACACCGAATTCCCCATTCAAAATCAGGCCATTTGGAGGGTGTTGTAATTTCACATCTACACTAGCATTTAGGAGGGTTAAGGGAATGGAAGGTGGCCATCAAATCCACCCACCTTGAGCCAAAAAAGGAAATAAATAAAAAAAAGTAGTTAGAGTCTACACCCCCCTTCATGCCAAACATGGTACATAATGATCAAAAGAGAGAAGCAAGGTCAGTGGGGCCACCTTAAATTCACCCTTAAATTTAGCAGTTTAAACAACCCATGCATGAAGGATTGGTCGGCCAAGGTGGGATGCGGTGGGTGAAGCCTTTAATTAATTATTAAATTTGAACACCACTCTCAAACCGTGATGCCAACAACAAAACAAGATCCTCCTATTTTTTGTAAATCAGGTTCAGTCTGTGGAAGTGACAAAAAAATCAATAGAATGGTTTAATGATAATTAATGATGATATTGATAACAATCGACATTAAAATAATAATAAAATATAATCGTCGATTGACACTTAAAATAATAATATCATTATTTTTATTAATATCATTATTTTATAGCTTAACAATAGTTATTAACTATAATCACAATGGTCGGTAGTTAAGATCAAAAATTTAAAATAATTATTATTATGGATATTCCTTTTAACTAGACCCGCCCTAACAACACAAAATCACCATTTGAGCTGCCTACTAGGATTCAAGAACATGATCTACCTTAAACAGGGTAATCATAAAGGGCATTGCGGAGGCCCTCCACTAGAAGCATCGACAAGGACACGGGGAGACAAAAAAAGGAGGAAGGATGCTAATCCTTCTCTGCGATAAGGTTGAGGCAAACTAACAGTCAATGGGATCACACACACAACCATCCTACACTTATCAATAGGGTCATCAGAGCAAGAGCTAGGGTAATGTTGAATGGGGTATTACAACAACCAACAAAATAATTATTTTTTTCAAAATGAATCCTATCACACTTTACAAGATTTTTAGAAATGGAAGTATATCGCATTTGAAAGACAAAGAAACTACTTGGATTAAAAGATTACATATCCATTCCAACAATATTTGTGTCTTCCTTTCACCAAGATAAAGTAAAACTTTATAATTTCTTTTAATCATGACTAATACATTTGAAGTTTTTTTTTTAGTCTCTTAAACAAATAGTCATAAAGGGAGTTTACAAGATCAATGGATTTTCAAGAATGCAACAACTTTACCATAGAATTATAAATTACAATCATCCACTCAAGTGGGAATAAAGGAAAAATGAACCATTTTCAACAAGGCTATGAACAAGCCACTTCAAGTCTTCAAATGCATGTCCCCTCCACAATGGTCACTCCAACTTTGGCTTTCTTCAAACTTCACAATGGGATCACAAAACAAGGAAGGGTGAGTAGGAAATTCTCTCCACTCAACCTTAAATCCATTAAGGGGAGAATCCATCCCCTTAATGTCCCTCGATCCCCAGCCAAGGAACGATGAGGGGCATTGAGCAAAAATGACAACTTAGACAAAGTGGCTTCACAACAAACACATACAAGGAATTCAAATGAACTAAGACAACAAATTCAATAAGTTTGCACATTCAAAACAATACAAAGGTTTGAAGATCAAACAAGATATATGAAGGGCTATGGGAGACCACCTCCTTATGCCTCCCAAGTGAAGTGGGAGTCTTACCCTAAGCATCCAAGTGCACACAAGAACCTTATCTCTCCCTTGTATTCATGCAACAAAAACATTATTTCCTTTTCACTCCCCATAGGTAATAATCCCATCCACCCTCCCTCAAAATTCATGCCTCACAAAACTCCATTTTTCCTCCCTAATGGTTCCATGAGAGCTTCTCACACACCCAATCTTAAAGCCTACTACCCAACCAACTTACAAATCATTTTCACAAAACAATAACAATAACAAGCACAACATTACATACAACAAACAAAATGATATAATAACAATGGTGGAGGGCCTACATCTCCATTACGTTCTAAGAAAATTCCACAAGTCCCTTTAATCCCAAGCCAAGCAATTTCTAATAACTCCAAAATCCAAAAGTGCACAAGAAGCAAAATGAGAAAGTAACCCCCATTCCAACCAAAAATCACCAATAAATAGAATTGGAATGTGATGATGATGAGGTGGCTCCATGCAGGATGCCACTTCATCATTCCTCCATCTCCACACTCAAGTCAACACACCAAGACTAAGAAAATCAATGCACATGCAAAAGGACTATGACAACCCACATGGATCAAAACTTGCACACCATGCTTTCAAAGAACCAAATAAATTGTTGTAGAAGAAAGTGCAATAATTTTCCTTCTTTTACACTCAAAAAAAGGAAAAATAAGTCAAAAATAAGCTTCCCAACCCATAGGTAGGGTTGTTGGGTCAATTTAAGAGGCATGGGACAAGCCTTGCTTTTCCCACAAGCCTCCAAAAAAGCCCCCTAAGTCAATATCTAAATTTTGAACTTGGGTTGGAGTAAAAAACTCCCAAAACAACATAAATTTTACTTACACAAGGACTAATAGATCTCATCATAACTATTTGTCACATCTCTAATTTGGTTAAACAAAAAAAGAAGGGTTAAGTCTAATTAACACACATTTACACATCCTAATAAACTGACAATTTTTCCAAATTTTAAAAATACAAATCATAAATAAGCACATGCAAAAATTAATGAAAGCGACACAATTCACCCCATGGCCACACATGTAAAATCTCCCCCCCATGGGAGACTTCCAAACAAGACATGCAAAACACACACTAAACAACATTATACAAGTTGTCAAATTTGGCCTCATTGCTCAACATCTAACATCCTTCCGTGGTTGGTCCTATATCCCCTTCGATGTAGGTGATAAAATTCCTGCACACAACAAACATATATTTTTGTCCTTTCGGCCATAATAACAACACCAAGAAATCATATAATATATATATATATATATATATAATCAATACTCATCATCGGACATTAGAGATTCTATTATCCATCAATGTACCAAAATCTAACCCTAACATCCCTAAGATTACAATTATATTCCAACATTCCCAAAACATAACATGTCAGTATAAAATCCACATCATGAAAATCAACATACATCCAACTGTGTAACATCACTATCTAGTGCATCATAATAAAACATAAACATCATAGTGTCAATAATCCACATATCAGTATAACCTATCATCTACTTATCAATGTATCATAATCAAATGTCTTAATATCATTCCAATAGTATCAGTATAAAGATAAAATAGTGTTGAAGAGGAGTGGGCACTACACGCTAAAACTAACTCGTTACTGCTAAATTTACGACGTTAACTTGGATCTCACCGTGGTTACACACCTAGATCTCAAATAAAGTGTTTGTCCTATTATGCAAGGAGAATGACATGACTCCAAAGTCATTTAGGATGAGGTTGACTTAGCATGTGCGAGAGTTGTGAGGAAGGTGAATGAGATTTTTTTAATATTATATTTCCATAACTGATTAATATTATAAGGTAGAGTGTTTAGAAAGCAACGGAAAAATAAAGAATATGGAACCAGGAAGCAAAATCCAAGAAAATATCACAATATCTCTAAATTCCAAGACATCACGTAGCCTCGTAGTTTTATATATTATTTTATTACCACACTGCATGGTGCATTAATTCCTTAAGAAAATTTATCCACCCATCACTTTCATGCAAAAAAACATGTTGACTATAAATGATTTAATTGTTTTATTCCTTTTTTATACCCAAAATCTTATCGCCAAAGTTTATGGCTAACTAGGAGGGGGAACTACATCTCCCTCCCCTTATAAGAGAATCATCCTTGATGCGATAACATATTGAAGATCGATGGATACATAGGAAAGAAATTCAATAACGACACATGTTGATTAACAAAGGAGCTTGTGTGTACAATGTGACCACATGGGTGTAGACTAATTTTGGCAATATCTTAAATTTTAATGTTCTGTGAAGATTTGTAGTTAGTTATTTTTATTTTTTTACTTTACTACTCAATTAGTGTTTTATTTTACAATATTTCTTAATCTCAAACTCTTAGTATTCATTTTTTAGAATTTTCAATTGTCTTATGTTCATGGGTTCCTAACAGTAATTGGCCTCAAGATGTCACACAAAACTTAACACAACACAAACGACCCACTAGACATCTTGCTACATACTTTCATGACTGTATCACATCACAAGACCTCTAATTACTCCATGGAAAGATGACAAGTAGTCCACATAATTAAGAACTTACAATAATTATGTCATACGTGTGAATCAAACACACACATGTGACTGAGAAACAAAATCATCACGTTGATGCATATACAACTGGTATCACATGTCCCAAAGACCATGACAGTACCTACACAGTACTAAGACATTATTCAATAGTACATAGTAACCAATAGGAGCATCAAGCCTCAATCACAACAATTCCTTTCAAGACTCACAATATTACACATAACTCATAACACCAACTCCACACATCACAAAACAACTCCATATATCTCCCAAAGCATCACAAATCAACTCCATATATCTCCCAAATCATCACAAATCAACTCCATATACTCCCCAAAGCATCACCAAACAACTCCATATACCTCCAAAGAGAAATAATCATAGTGCCAAAACCAATCTGGGTCGCTCAACCATAGAGCCCCATCAAGAATATCAGGTCACTCAACCATAGAGTTCCATTGAGAATATCCAGTCACTCAACCATATGGTGCCATCAAGAATATCAGGTCACTCAACCATAGAGTGTCATCAATAAATCAGGTCACTAAACCATAGATCCCCATCTCCTATCTCCATATAATGAGATCGGGTCACCCTATGGTCCTGGGCACATAGAGCCCCATCACCCCTAACCCGAGTGACATAATAACTCGTTGTTCAACAACCCACTAGTTATCTATAACTCCTTGGGGCATACCCCCATACAATGAAGTGGTTCCATAGCTTTAACCACTCCATGGTGAATTCCATGACCCTATTCCAATGCATTACGACATTAGAACTGACATAACAATCTGTCTCAAATGCCAAATGACAAAAATCCAAAGCCTTGGAAAAGGATATAAAAAAATTAAACATGAAAAGAAATTTTAAAACTAATAAAAACAAATGTCTAATTAGCAATAGTTAGTGAAAATATCCACATGTTAGTGCAACAATCAAATAAAAATCCCAAAATACAAGCTCACATCAATCAAGAAAACTGCTAGTTCTAACAAGAAAATAGATAATGATCAATTTACGAATAAAATACATATATAGAAATATCACATTACAATTACTACGTGGCCTTATCCGGCCACCAAAGGGGTACTCATCAAGCTGTTGGCACTCAGATGTCAAGTCTTAGTGTAACACCCAAAAATTACACAACACAAATACAAAATAGAAAAAACTTCGATAACTTTTTGTTTTTACTTGTTTGGAGTTTACACGACACAACAAGAGATCACAATGGCTACTACCAACTCTTCAATAGGTGTGAAAAAACATTTACCACCAAGGTAGAAGGGAATCTACGACACCCAACATGAAATGTTCACTCATATTTCGACAATACATCACATACTAGTCCAACCATAGAACACACTTACGTTTAGGGCCTCCCACGGTGGAAGTATGTTTAAGGTTTCTTATTTACTAAAACGTATTTCAAAATAGAATTTATGATCTAGAAGATTCATGTTTAGATTCAAAAGATTCCTCTTGACAAAGGTGAACTTCTTTCTTTTATACTATAGACTAATTAGCTCAAGAACAAGTTTTCTGAAGGAGGATCATCTAAAAACTAGAAAAATATAGCTTAATTCGTTTGAATTAAAAAGGAAACTTTCCATCTCTCACAAGGTTACTTATTCATACTCAAACTACTGAATCTTGTTTCCTACCTCCATTGCACAAGGTGATGAGTGCAAGCTCTAGTTGAGGGGAAAGTGTAGTTTAGTTTCAGAACTACCACCTCCTTGTGAAAGGATCAAATGATAAACAACAATTAAGAGAAAATTACAAAGCACTTTGAAAGAAGTTAGAGGAAGGAGATCAAATTGGATTCATCTGCAATATCTCATTAGTTATTAACCATGATTTTAATGGGGCTAAGAATCTATCCAGAATGATTAAAGGTTTCACTTAGGCTTCACTTTATGAGATAGAAATAAGTATACAATTTATGTTTGCAATGGGAGAGATAGATTGAAATATTTCTAATCAGGTTTCTCCTACTTATTATGACCTTAAAATCTTCAAAAAAAACTAATCATTGATTTCTCATTATGATCATTTAAGGACTCGCCATGAAAAGGGATAATGTTGATTAGTTTAGTTTGAAGAAAAACAAGGTATATATATATATATGTATATATATATATATATATATATATATATATAATATATATATATATATATAAGAAGATAGTTTCCTCTTTGATCACTTAATGGCTCAAATGTTATCAAGTAGATCACAACTACATTATTCTTTTTTTTTAATAAATTTTATAAGGATTACTAACCCACTTTATTATGCCTACGATTACATTTATGTCATGACCTAGAGGGAGTTACTACACAAAATTTATAACTCAAAGAAATATTTACCATTATCCATTTTGAAAACTATACAAGGTTGCATCATTTCTATCCTGCATGACACACAATCCCAAGGGTGGCAAAAGATTCTAGTAAAGTTTGACTTGGAAACAAAAGGGTAAATAATATTGGTCAAACCCAAGCTAAGTTATCTTTCAAAATTGCTATAATACGATAAAATTCTTACAACAATGTTGCAATCTAGTTATATCATTCGTAAAATTAATTACAAGCATTGTTTTTAGTCACTTATGACAACACAACTCCATAACTACGATTGGGCCTTTCTAACTTTCCAAACAAACAAGATTTTGGATTCTTTTAACATATTTAAGCACACACGAACAAGCGAACTTCACTATCAACACTGATGCAACTCTCCCTTTTTCTACTCATGAAGACCATCTGCACATTTATAGCCTGAGTCAGTTCGTAAGAACTAAGAATGATAAAGAATACAAATAGGAATCATATGCTACCATTAACAATACCATAAAATGAACCTTCTATTTGAATAAATAGTACTAAGCTCTAACCCACTAACAAATTCTTTAATCATGATAGAAGATTTACTATTTCAAATTAAGAAGGAAACTGTATGCTAGGAAAAATACATTACTAACAAGGGATTAAAATACCAATAATCATACCTCCTCCTTCGTGCTCCGTAGAAAACCTTAGAATGGGATAAGAAACTTGGATTGAGCCCTGATTGTTTGATATGTAGCTTCATTTCTTCAAGATGGAGCAAGGCCTTCCTTCAACAATGATCCTCTTACTTTGCACCAGATGGGAAAAAAGATTATGGACTTGTGGTGCTTCATAATGAGGCTATTTGAGCATTAGGACAAGGTAAAAGGATGTTCTTTGCTCAAAGGATGCAAGAACTTAGATAGGGCATTCACGCTTATTCTTCGGGTGTCTAGAGGGGAGGGGTAAGGCCTTATTTATAGCCTAGGAGAGTGATTAACTTAGAGTAATTTAAGTAATCATGGTTTGAAAATGTGGGTAAAATTAGGTGAATGGGGACCACAAAGAATGGGTGAGGATTTGATTTTGGATTTTTAATTCATAAGTGGAGGATTTTAGGTGAGTGGGGACCACAAAGAGGGGGTGAAGATTTGATTTTGAATTTTTAATTCAATAGTAGAAAAACATGGAGAATAATGACATGTGGTGAGGATTGGGTTATTTTTTGGATTTTGAAATGGATAATTAATCAAATTATATTTGATTAATTTGAAGTGTATTTTTGTGGGAAATAAGGAAGGGGAATTAATTGATTTAGGAAAGATGTGAAATTAGGGTGTCTACATTTCCCCCTCTTTGGAAGGGTAATATGAAAATAGTGTCCTTTCAAAGAAAGTAGATGATATGGGGGAAGAATCCAATCTACTTTTCTTAAGCAAAAAGTAGAGTGAATTTTTGATGGGGAGAATAGAAAGTGATGAGTGACGGATGTCATAGTATCCTCCAAGACAAAAATGTCATGAGAAGATGCGATTATAGATAGATGTGATGATTCCCCCTCGAGAGGACTGACGAGAATGGAATATACGACATAACTATTGAAAAGAGGAGAGATGAATTATGCAGAGAAGAGGGCGATAATGGAGTGGAAGATACTGGAATGACCGCATGATGTAAATGGAGAAAGGATTTAATCAGCCTTGAATGCTAGGTGAGATGGTTTGTGGGAAAGAGAAAATGGAATGTATATGATTGGGGGTTGATTATGAGAAGAGTAAGGGAGATAGGGGAGGGGAAAAAAGGAATGAAAGAGGTAGAAATAAGAGAGAGGGATGATATGGGAAGAAGGGAATGATGAAGGAAAAAAAAGGAGATAGGAAAATGACAGAGTAGAGGGTGAAGGGATGAAATAGAGAGATGTGCCAAATAAAGGAATCAACAGAGATAATAAAGATCGATACATGAAAGTGAAAGAAATGATAGAGTCAAGAAAATTAGAAAATGGGGAAGGATAAATAAGAAGGAGAAGACGAGGTGGGAGCAAGGGTGAAATCGAAAAAAATTGAAAGAGGACGAAAGAAGAAGTATAAAGGAGAAAAAAAGAAACTATGAGGGGAAAGGAAAGTGTGAAAAAGAGTAAAGAAAAGAAGAGAAACAGATACAGAATGCACGAAAAGGTAGGGGTGGTAGAAAAAAGGAGAAGTGGTCAGAAGAAACGTGAAAATTAGGGGAAAGGAAAGGAAGATAGAGTGAATACAGGGAGAATATTGAAGGAACCATATCATTGTGAGGAAGACCAAGGAAAAGAATATGAAGCAAACCGTATGAAGATGCATGTGGAGGGTGGTATGATAAAAAAATATAGGAAAACACAGAATAACTAGGTAATTGATGGGGAAGTAAGGAGGAAAAGTGATGGAAAAGGGGGAAGAAGAGGATACAGAGTAAAGGAAATAAGACGAGGGGTAGGAGAGAGACGAGGATAACAAAGAAAATGATGTAGAAGGAAGGGAATATAGAAAGGGGATAATAAGTGAAAAGGGAACAGTATAAGGAATGTAAAGAGAAGAAAAAGGGGAGGAATGACATCGATTGGAAAAGATGTGGAGATGCATGAAATGAGGATACTAGGACTACAAGAAAATAGACAAAGGATGTATGATGAAGATAGTAAATATATTGAAGAGGGTGAAGGGAAGATGGAGAGATGGGTAAGAAGCAACAAGAAAGGGTGGGATTGAGGGAAAAGAATAGGAGAGAAAATATAATTGGGGATAGAAGAGGAAATGAAAATGAGGGGACGTTAGGGAAAGTACACTAACAATGAGTGGTGACGAAGGGTGAGAGAAAAAATGAAGAAAATGAGAAAGGTAATGAGGATTGGAAAGGGTAATGCCAACAAAGGGACGTTAGGTAAACCCCCCTAACAATGAGTGCTGAGCTTAGAGGAGGGAAGGAATGAAGGGAAACTCTAGAAGGTCCAAGGGAGTGAATGAGGTCGTGCGGAATGAGGATTGATGATTTTTAGGGAAATCCCACTAATAATTATTATCATGGGAATAGAAGATGATGATAAAGAATGATAGAGGACTTTTAACAATAATGGTGAACACATGTGTGGTTAGAAATGTGGGGGGTTTGAGAAGATTAATTAGAAAGAGTAAAGAAAATGGGAGGGATGAGTTGGGACTAGGAGAAAGCAAGGAGACAATGCAGGTGATGAGGATGAATGAGGTGAGGCTGAAGAAACAAGACATGAAAAGAATAAGAAGAAATGGTATGAAGGATGATGGATCAAGAAGGGGAAAATGGGGGAAAAAAACATGATTTTAGGTGGAAGAGATTAGACGTATGTTGTAAGAGGATAGGTGGTGAAAGGATAATGATAGGAGGAAAAAGTGGTTAGTAGGAGAGACCAGGTGGAACAAGTGATCAAAAAAGTGAATGAAGAATTAGGCAAGGGAAAAGTTCACAATGACGAGTTAAGCGTAGGGATGACCTTGACATAAGACTATCATGTGACGGAAGTGGTTAAATAATATTGCCAAGCAAGCAAAACTAGAGATGAAAAGTGGGTAAGTGAGAAGTGGTGTTTGCAAGAATAGAAAAGGAGGTGAAAGGATGTGATAATGGGGAATTCCGAGAAAAATTGAAGGGTGAATGGTGTGTAGTGATGGGGAAAGGCAAGAAGACAATCATCCTTAAGAGGGACTCGTAAGTGAGATCGCCATGTCGGGTGAGTGGTTAAGTAAGATTGCTAAGTAGAGGATGGTGATAGGGGTGGTAAAAAGATGTGATGATGGGGAATGAAGAGGAAAGATGGACGGTAAGAATGTAGAGTGATGGGTGAGTGTAAGATGACATGTCATACTTAAGACAATCTCTTAAGTAAGATCGTCATGCTGTTGGAGAGGTTCCGTAAGATCACCTAACTGACAGGGATGATATGTAAGGAGAAAGAAAAAATTATATTGGGTACAGGGGTGGAATGGTAGGTTTAATAAGATGATCACGACAAGAGGCAGGAGAAATAAGATGGGGGAAGGCCATAGGGAAAATCATCCTTAAGAGGAAATCTTAAGTAAGATTTCCATACGACCGGAATGGTTAAGTAAGATCGCCAAGCTGAAGAAGAAGAAGACTGATGATAGAGTTGGTGGGAATAGGGTATGACAAAATGAACTGAAGGGGAACCCTCAAGTGAATTTTCCATACTATGAGAGCGTGTAAGTAGGATGACCAGGCATAAGACAGATTTGGGGAAGGATGAGAAAAGAGTGAGTGAGGTATGCCTGCGTGGAATAAGATATGAGATGAGGTGGTAACAAGAAAGAAAGGAAACAAAGGAGTGTAACATGAATGGATGAAGGAATATATGTAGTGAAGGGCAGAGAGTGTGAGGGGAATCCTTAAATGGGATGCCTGCATGGTGAGATTAATAATGTGAGAATGAGAAGCAGAAGAGGTGGAATGGGAAGATGTGTGTAGTGGTGAGTGTTGTTTGATGAAAGGGGAGATGGTAAAGAAGCTTCTACAGTGGGAAGATCTTAGGGAGAGGGTAAACCTCCACTGAGGATCCCATATAGAAGGGGTTATTAAGTAAGATTGTCAAGCAGGAAGCAGAAGAGTCAAAGGAAAGAATATAAATGGGTGATAGGGGACAGGAAGGGTGAGAAGGGTAATATGGGGGTAAGTGACGGAGGAGTAAAAATGAGGAGCAAGGATGAATGGATCAAATACATGATGAGCATGGTGGGGGAGGAGGAGCTACTGGATAGTGAATGCTACTTGAAAAAGATGGTCAAGTAGGATTCACAAACTACAACGGTGATTAAATAGGATTCCCAAAGTGGGGAATTTATTAGTATGGGTGAATGGATGGGGTGTAAAGTAAGATGTTGATCATGCAGGAAGATACTCCTGTGACAAAAATCATCTTAATTTTAATATAACATATAACAGGATGCATTGTGATATAAAAGATCAAGATGACTAGACTGTAATATGTGTGATAGCATAGACAGGGGCCATCAAAAAGGTTTGATGCCCCAGTACGATATGCAAATGGAAGAGAGCATAAACAGAGGCCATAAATAAAGTATTATGCCCTAGTATGACATGAAATTAGATAACATAATAATATTAGAGAGAATACCAGGATACATAAAATCAAGATGCCCCCTGTAATATATCAAGATATAAGAAAGTAATTAATAATTTATAACTAATAATGCAAAATAAGAACCAATAAACATGTCCCTAACGTGTTCCACAGAGATGATTGATTGGATGTTCCCCCAAGCAGGGATACGAGGACATAGTAAAGTATTGGGTCATTTTCCTCAAACAAGGAAACAATGAGAGTCGGATTTTCCCCAAGTGAGGATTCATGCGAAGAGAAGTGTTTTGAATTCGGTAGTCATAAAGTGATTAGATCATCTATTGGGGATAATAATTCAAAGGTTGAATTGTGTTGGTAATTTTAGAGTTTTTGAGATTTTGTGGAGTTTACAATATTTTTATTTTTGTTTATGATATATATATATATATATATATATATATATATATATATATATTATAATGTTTTTTGGATTTTTGATGATTGTTTCTAATTTTTTTAATTTTTTTGATGATTTGCAAATGTTTTTGGATTTTTGACGATTCTTTCTAATGTTTGTTGGGTTTTTGATGATTTTTTCAAATGTTTTTAGATTTTGGGATTTATTACACTATTTTTGGATTTGTGGATTTTTTCTAATGTTTTTGGATTTTTAGATTTTTGACAATTTTTGGAGTGTTTGTGGATTTTTATACTGTTATTGTCAATTTATGGACCAGAGTGCAGACTTATTTTTGAAAGGTGATAAACCAGGATATTATCTGCATGTATCATGTTCTATGTGGTAACTTATGCTCAGAATAACACAAATTCTCTTTCCATTGGTAGGATATGGTGGTGATGATATGATGAAAAGAATTCCAGCTTCATTCTTGACTCCACACAACTAGTAAGATGCATGGACTCATCACTGAGAATCAAGAAGGATGCAAGAGGTAGATAATGAGTATAGAGACAAATGCTAACAACAATCCCTTTAGGAAATTGTGACTCAATTATTCATAATGGTACTGAACCAGTTTCAAAAATGGCTTTCACTTTATGAGTCACATGTTAGACTTAGACAGTTACGTGGCCTGTTGATTGGTAAGATATGAGGTGAAGGGATAGTTCTTTCTTCACTTAGGCATCTAAATTACTTCTTTGGGAATTCTATAATTTGCAAGAACTCTAAGATTTTGTATTTTTGAAATGACTCCTTATGCCTTACCCCATGCTACGAGTGAGAAGAAAGGGCTCATCACCAAAGACAAAACATAGGTGAGTGAATTTCCTTTTTTTCTTGTTTATTTATTTATTTTTATTTTGAATATTTTTTATTTTTTGAATTTTTTTGCAATATTTTTATGCTTTTATGAGAATGACCCTCTACACTTTGCCCCATGCCACTTATAAGAGGCAAGGGTTTATCACCGAAGATAAGACATAGATGAGTAAGGGAACCTTCCTCCATTTTGAGTCTCTCACTACTAGTAAGAAGTGTGGGCTCAACACCAAAGACTATGAAGGACGAAAGATGTGATGATAAATTATTCATAAGTTATTGAATTGATAGATTTTTTACAATAGTGCTTTATATTTGGGAAGGAATGACTTCCCCCAATCTCAGCCCCACACAACTAGTAGGACGCGATAGTTCAACACCAAAGACTGAGATGGATGACCAAACGAACTGGGTAACAAAGTTTAGAGATTTGTTATGAAAGAGAGAATGTCTTTGAAGGGATTATATTACCATCAGTAAGCTTCTAGGTATGACCATAGCTGAAAGCGATTGAAAATGGAATATATGATAAGAAGCATGACACTCACAAATTTAATAGGATCAATATTAGCACCTATCTCATGATGATAAATATGAAGATGTGATTTTGATAAAGAAAATATCTACCAACGGAAATGAATAAACTTAAATTATTCAGAGATAAGCAAGACAGAAGGAACAATGTACATGTTTTTGTTTCCAAGAATAGTGAACATCTCAAGGACAAAATTTCTTTAAATGAACTGTATTCATTGGTTCATCAAGAATGTGACCATCTTCAGTGCCCAACTTATAGGCTCCAGAGCCAAATTTAGCTGTAATTACATAGGGTCATAACCAGTTAGGCTCAAATTTTCCTTGTTTTTCTCGTTCTTTAGTGGTATTCTTTTGATTTTATTTTAAAATAAGGTCACAAATTTCAAATTCCCTGGGTCTTACCTTTTTATGATAACTGTGTTGCAATCAGTTTTAATAGACTTGAGGTTGATTGAGAGCATTAAGTCATTTTTCATCAAAAAGCTCAAGCTCTTCAAACCATGACTGTCAGTATTCATCCTCATTAATTACATATTTAAGGGAGATCCTCAAGGATGGGAGTTCTATCTCAATAGGTAAAATGGCTTCACAACCATAAACAAGGGAAAATGGGGTGGCTCTGGTAGGCATGCGGTAAGATATACGATAAGCCCAAAGGGCAGGTTAAATTTGAGTATGTCAATTACGTCCATGGGTGTTGAAAATATTTTTCATGATGGATTTTAAGGTCTTATTGGTTGCTTCCGCTTGACCGTTACCTAGAGGGTAGTATGGAGTGGACCATTTAAGTTTGATGTGAAAACATTTGGCTAGGTCTTTTACATCCTGGTTTTTAAATGATTTTTCATTATCTGCGACCAGAGCGGATGGAATACCAAATCGATAGATGAGATTATTAAAAATGAGTTTCGATATTTGGCTACCAGTAACATAAGTGAGAGGCATAGCTTCAACCCATTTAGTGAAGTAATCAGTAGCGGTAATGATGAACTTATGTCCATCAAACGATGTTGGTCTGATTTTACAATGAGGCCAAGTCCCCATTGAGAGAAGGGCCATGGTGTGGTTATTGATTGCAATGCCTAGGAAGGTGCATGGATAATATTTCCATGCTTTTGACATGCTTGACAACGTTTGAAAAAATGACATGCATCACTTTCCATGGTGGGCCAATAATATCCAACTCATAGGATTTTCTTGGCTAAGGATATGCCATTTGTGTGTGCTCCACAGATACCAGAATGGACTTCAGCTAGGACAATCAAGGATTCTTCCTAATCAAGACATCATAGTAGGGTACCATCATATCCTCATTTATAAAGAGTTTCTGCTAAAATGGCACCCTACATTAATTGATAGATTTATTATGAATTACGTGGATTTGATCAAAGCTAATTAATTGAAAATAGCTTCGAATAATATCCACCATGCATTTATATGGGATAAGTTTTTCATCCTTGACCTGGTATTCATCGGTAACTTGCTTGATGATAAGTAAAGAATCACCAAATATAGATAATTCTATAAGATTCCAAGATATAGCCATTTTTAATCCTACAATGAGAGCTTCCTATTCTACGATATTATCAGTACATGGGAATGTGAAGTGAAATGATTTGGGGATAATGTCTCTGATAGGTGTGATAAGAAAAATACTAGCCCCTGAGTCATGGAGATTACAAGATCCATAAAAAAATAGAGTCCAAGCTGGTGCGGTGTCTATGTGTAGAATATTTTCATCAAGAAAAGAGAACTGAAGTGGTTCTGTGCCAGAAAGGGGTGCCTTAGAAAGTTGGTCTACAAGGGCTTGCCCTTTAATTTCCTTCTGTAGAAAAAATTCAACATCGAATTCACTAAGTAATACGACCCAACTAGACATTCCTTCCATGAGAATGGGTCTAGACAAAAAATACTTGAGAGGATCAATTTTGGTAATCAACTTAGTTGTTTGATTGAGCAAGTAATGACGTAACTTATGGAATGCAAAGGCGACCGCTAAGCATACTTTTTCGATTTGGGAATAGCATACTTTGTGCTCAATAAGTGTTCGACTAAGGTAATATACAACATGTTCTTTTTCTTGATCGTTATGTTGTGCTAATAGAGCTCCTATGGCATATTCAGTGGAAAATGTATAAAGCAACATAGGTTTATCAGCAACTGGTGACATAAGAATAGGTGGACTAGAGAGGTATTCTTTTAGCTTAGCAAAAGAGTCTTGGCAATTGTGGTTCCAGTGAAATTGTGCATCTTTCTTGAGTAACTGATTAAAATGATGGCACTTGTCAGTCAACTGTGATATGAAATTCCAAATAGATTGTATCTTTCCCTGAAGACTACTTAATTGTTTTAGGTTTTGAGGAGGCATTTCCATAATGGCTTTGAATTTTGTAGGATCCACTTATATGCCGCTTCGTGAGACAATAAAACCTAATAATTTGCCAGAGGTTACTCAAAACACATATTTCTTTGGGTTAAGATGAACCTTATACTCACATAATCTATCAAAAATATGTCTCAACATACTTGGATGCCCTATTCGCGTTTTAGATTTTGTTAATATATCATCAACATAATCTTCCATGATATCATGTAACATGTCTTGGAAGATGACAGTCAGTGCTCGTTAATAGGTGGAACCAACATTTTTCAAGCCAAAAGGCATGACCTTATAACAAAAGGTGCCCCATGGTGTAGTAAGTTCTATTTTAGGTTGATCCCCTTCAGCAATACGTATTTGATTGTAACCAGCGAATCCATCCATTAAGGAGAGCATTTCATGGCCTACCATAGAATCAACAATCATGTCTATATTTGGCAAGGGAAATTCATCTTTGGGACAACCCTTGTTGATGTCGTAGAAGTCTATGCATATTTTGATGCTGAGAGTTTTCTTGGCAATGGGAACTATGTTAGATATCCATGCCAAATAATCAATAGGTTTGATAAAGTTGGCTTCCAAGAGTTTCTCAAGTTCAGTTTTGATAAGCAATGTAACTTGGGGATGCCTTTTGTGTAGTTTTTACTTTACAAGTTTTACATCTGGTTGTACCATAAGATGGTGTACTACAAGAGATGGGTCTAGGCATGACATGTCCTTATATGTCCATGCAAATATATCTTGGAATTCAATAAGGAGTGTTGTGAATTCCATGCATTCTTGGTCAGACAGACTAATGCCAAGTTGTAAAATTTTTGGCTGATCAGTGGTGCCAATGTTTATGTCTTTGTTTCTTCTACAAGCATTTTAGATGTATCCTTTTCAGATAATGATGATAATGGTTGATGTAGGTGATCGGTATCGGATGTTTTAGGTGAGTTGGTACAATATTTTGGTGTGTAATGTTGGGACATTTTATTGACATGTTTGTTGGCTAGGGTGGTGGTGAGATTTTTACTATGAGAAATCCTCTGTTTGCGCTTATGATCCAAATTTTCTGAGGGTGAAGGATCTAAATATTTTATCTCTTCACCAAAATAGAAATCATTTTCTATGGTTAGAAGTAGGGATTTGGTCATGAGTTCCAAGGAATTCTTCAATGTCTTCATCATTTTGGAACATGTCCATGGTTGCATGATGTGGTTGGCCATGGTCTATGAGAGTCAGATGTGTAGGCTCAAAATTGATGACATTAACAGATAAATGTTCAAAGTAAAGATGTGTTTCAGCGAGGTCCTCAAAAAGGATACATGGAGACATGATGTCATTATCAGAACTGGTGTCATCATTGTCACTTGAAATTATTATGGGAGCAATATCAAATACCTTGAAACCTAGACCATATTTATCATAATGTTGTGTGTAATTTATCAAGTCTAAAGGACCTTGTTCATTTGGACCGAGTCCTTTACCCTTCCATCGCAAGTTTTTCATTATTTGGTGAGCTTTGGTGAATTGAGGGGACTCATAACATGGAGCAAAGTCATCATTATATAACCAAGATCCTGAAGAAATTGGAATATGTTCGTTGTCAAGATAACCAAACTTTTTCCAAACTGACTCTCCCATTTGGTAAGTGGGATGGATTCTTAGATGTGGAGTGTTAGGTTTGTCATAGCTATGTGGGAATTTGTTGGTATAAAAGGAGTCTTCCATCTTTTGAAATTGATATTCACCACATCATGTGTCAAATATTTTAAATATGTGGGATGGGGGACCAATAGGTACTTCATGTGGTGGGGAAGTCAGTTTTTTAGTTTTAAAAGATGAAGAGAATGGGTTATAATAAGAAGGGGGTGGATTGAAGGATGAAGTTTGGTTATTCACAGGAGGGGGTATCTTAATATAAAAGGTGTGGCTAGATTAAGAAGGTTGGCTGGGTGAGAAAGAAGATGGTGTGGTGGAAGAATAACCGTTGCTGGAAGAAGAAGCTTGATTAGTGGAAGAAAATGATTGCTTAGTGGAAGAATATGATTGATCAATGGAAGGAAGATTGGTGGAATATTTTTGACTAGCGAAACATAATGGATTGGAAAATGTGTTTTGGTTAGGAGATGATGGTTTCGGATCATTGTTAGGGAGTGTATCAGGATCAATGTGTGTTTCATTAGGGATTATGCGAGGTGGAACATATTTATTTTTTGATGGACAATAGTGATCATGTCAATACCAACCTTCGAGGAATCTACAATACTCAAAAGGTTGGGGATGTGCACGTAATGTAAATTCCTTGTCCAAATGAGGAAACTTAATACCTTGGTGGAATGTTGATGGGATGAATTTCATGGCATGAATCCATGGTCGGCCGACGAGAATGTTATATGCAACTTCTACATCCACCACATGACAAACTGTGTCTAAGGTGATGGGTCCAACTTGGAGATGCAATGTGATTGTTCCTTTAGACTTTCTCTCGCTATTATCATACCCATCAATTGTTATGATATTATTTTGTAAATCATTTTTAGTGCAACCTAGACAACATAAAATTTTCATGGAACAAATATTCAATGCGGATCCATTGTCAATTAAGACACGCTTGATCTTACAATGAGTGACATAACCCTCGACGTATAAAGAATGATTATTAGCGATGTTGGGATTAAGTAGGTCAGCGGGACCAAAATATAAAATTGGATTGGTGATTGTAAGATGTGCGATTAAATCCTAGAATTTTTGTGAATTGATGTCCTCTGGGACATGAGTGTTATTCAATGTTTGCATAAGGATGCATTGTAGTACAGGAGAAGAATTAAGTAGTTCCATGGTGGAAATTTGTGTTGCAGTCTTTTATAATTATTTAACAATATTGAATGATGGCGTAGGTTATGGAGAGGAATTGGCGATGGAATTAGATGGTGGATTAGGAGGTGATGCAGGGGACGAAGTGGCATATTTTTTTGTTGTAGGGAACCACATTTTTTTCTAACTAGTGGTGATCACACAATCAGTTCTGATCCTTATATTTGCCACTAAGTCTTGGTCATAATCTATGGTCGAGATGATTGAGTCATACTCGACATTGCTTGATGATTGACCCTTATCTTTTGAATAGTTATCGTGGTTAGGGAAGATATTTTTTAACATGTGAAGTTTTTCATTAGGTGTTTTTGTCTCAAAAGTATTTTCAACTTCTATGTCTCCGCATTCAATCAAGTCTTGGACGTAATGGCGGAGTTGCATGCATCAATTTGTGGAGTTCCCTTTTATGCGATGGTAATCATAATATTCATTGTACTTAGACCAATTTGGTTAGGGATTTCCTTCTTCGAAGGGTTTCAAAATGGGATATCTAATCATATTGGCATTTTCCTAATGTCGAAAGACACTAGATAGACTTTCTCTGAGAGGAGTGAATTGTCTTCGTCAGTCCCAAGAAGGAACTTCCTTTCGAGGGATGATGATTGGTTTCTAGGATTTTAATGTATTGATAGGATGGTTTTGAACATTTCAGACATGGCAGGAATTAGTAACGCCATAGTTGATGATATTTCGATTATGGTTAAAGAATTTAGATTTTTCCTAGTTCTAAGGGGTATCTCAATAAGGTTGGTCCCTAAAGGGTGCTTTAAGTAAGCCCCTAGAAATGAGGTATTTTTCTATGTGTGCCCTTTTTGATGACTTCTTCAAAACTATTCAGAAAATGCATTTGCATGTGGAATGATAATTTGGCATTGAGATTAGGAACAAAAATGCTAACTAGTTGTCTCTTGGGTACTGAGCAGGGAAATCAACTTTCAATTCCTCGCCATAGTTGTAAAAAGGAGGAAAAGTTTTTTCTTGGCTTTTGCCTAGTATTGCAGAGATCAAACATGGTTATTTATGAGTTTAAGTTATAGGAAAAATGTTTGACAAATTTCTCTAATAATTCTACAAATGTCGTGACCGACGCTTTGGGCAGATGGAAAAACTAGTCTAAAGCTTGTCCTCATAAACTTTGGGGGAATAATCGTAAAAGTTACGTGTCTTGATAGGTAACTTCCTGACATTGCATTTAAAATTCCTTGAAATGTTCACAGGGGTCACCTTTACTTTTGTATTTATCAAACTTTGGGATTTCAAAGGATAACGGAAATGATAAGCATGATATCTCTGTATCAAATGGATAAGGACACAATTCTTCAAAGTTGAATTGTTTTGATTTTTTTTGTAGTCCCTGAGTGGTGTCTTTCATAAGCTTCCATTCTTGTGCGGAGGATGGTTTATCAAAAATGTCATGAGTATTGGAATCTAGATTGGGGTATTTTAATCTTTCAGCTCTATTCATTGCTTCCTCAAGTTTCTTTGTTAAGTCTTGGATTTTAGTGAATAACTCGTCGGCCAAAGATCCATTTGGATTGTTTGGTATTTCATTGTGATAACTTGATTCACCATTGTTGATAAGTTTTTTTAAATTTTCCATCCCGAAGTCAAGGGTATTTTTTCCCCATGACTAGGATGTGTAATAGATATTCGTTTTTGTTTTGTTCTATCACCCTATTGACTTGTTCTTGTTATTCATTGGTGAGTTCTAGTTGTGTGACTTCTTCATCGTCATTTCCATGATTGTGACTACGTGTGAATACCATGATGAAATGTGTCTGATTAAGCTAAAAAGTGGGTAGGAATTTCGAACATGTGTGATGAAATGAGAACTTGATTACTGTAGATTAAGCTCGAATAAGTTCGTGATGACTGATAAGGAGAGTAACTCAAACAATTTATCTCAATATGATGATGATGTAACTTGATACGATTTATTAGGGAATTTGTTGCATGTTGTGTAGATTTGGCTTAAACAAGCTCTGGACTATTGACGGGGAGAGTAACTTGAATAGGTTAATCGTAATATGGTTGTGATATAACTCAAAATGAGTTATGAAATGATTTGTGTTGGCTGTGATTTGGATAAATGCGATGGTGGACAGAATAATGAGTGAACTCAAACAAGTCACCGAATATTAGTTTGATATAGTTGGAAACAAGCTATGAAGGATATTTTAACAATTGACAATATGGGGAGTGAATGATAGTCACTCAATATCAGTTGGATATAGCCGAAGACAAGCTATGGCATATGTAATGTTGGCTAAAGTGAGCTAATGAAATTGGTGCGATGTTTTGGTCTGTGTTGTTGGATTGTTTGGATGTTTTCACTTGGTATTGAATTGATCGAGAACTAATTTTTCTGTGGAACACAACTAGGGTTTGAAATTTTATAATGAACACATTGATATCAGCCAAGTTTTATGATAAAACAATGTTAAACTATTTTGTTATCAAACAACAAGTAATCATGTGGATCTAATTGTTTTGGATTATGAGTTAAATTCTTCAGGAATGACCATTGTTTCATGCAATCATACTAGTATGTTGTGGAATGATGGATGTAGGCTCTTATTACTCCAAAAAAATGTGTCCTCTGATATACCCTAGTCCTGATATACCTAATTCTGTACAGGGAAATAATTGGTACGGGGAACCCTTAGAGCAATGGAGGAGACTTTCCAATTCTTACTTTCCTGTTTCGGAGTGAATCACCACATCTAAAAAAGGTTTTGTGGAAAGGTGGAAGTTGATGGAGGGATGAATGTGTATTGTGTCCTCATAACTTGCCGAAGATTTACAGGGATGATGCCCAAGATTTTTTGTTACAGCTATTTAGGTGTGACTTGCATACAAAACAAAAACACCTCTATTATGCACAAAAACAAGAATGATGTGATGTTTAAACGCAAGGTTCTTTCCAACTTGAAATAAATCACTGGTAGAAAATGATAGCATACTTAAGCGTGCTAATTTTTTTGGTTTCAGAAATTTTCTTTGAATGGTGGTAGTTTTGCGGGATTTTTTGGTTTTTTTTGTTTTTGACAATATTTCAATGATGCGATCCTACATAAAACAAATTAGTAGTTATCCTGGAAATGAAATGTTAGAAAAGTGATCATGGTTGTTTTTTAGTTTCCATATCACTCGAAAGTGCAGGAAAAGAGCATACACAACCAACAACCGAACAAATAATAATAATATGATGAAGTAAAATAATGGTTGAAATGATAGTTAGAAAATAAAGCTAGATGATCCTACAATGTTAGAACAAGAAACTAAACAATTGCAACCATTCCTGATTTTCTAAATCCCTCTAAGGCACAAGAAAAGAGCATATGCGGATACAATTGGAATAAAAAAATTGTGTTGTTTTATGTTTTTTAAATTTTAATTATTATTGCAATTAACCATGATTGCGAAATAGCGATAATGATTATTTTCTCAAAAAATAAAAATGATGAAAGAAGATTGTGAAAATGTTACCAAGAAGTGTGATTGTGGAAAATTGGAATGTAAGGCAAAAAAATTGTGTTTTGCGGAGCCTGGGTGGCCTCCAGTGTGCAAAAGACGATGGGAGATGCAAATATGACAATGTTGGTGAAATAGGTGCAAACAGTCCCTGTATTGTAAAAAAAAGGTCCTGCAATAAAATGATTAGTAGTTTGTCTGCACAAAACATTAGCAAAAGAAATGGAATGATCCAACGATGTTTAATAACTCAATATGAACTGAAGAAAACACATATGAAATCAAAGAAGTAGTGTAAAATATCACCAAAAAAAGTCGTTTGAGTGGGTAAGTTGAAAATGCAGGTGGAGTTGGTGAACCTAATGTCAAGTGGAATGTGCAGAAATACGTGGCACTTGACAATGTTGAATTGGAATTGGGAGATGTTGAATTATAAACCTGAATGTTTGAAGGTGTAAATGGAAGACTGAAATGGTGAGAAATAAATTATAGACCAAAGAAATTTGTAGATTAGATTTGTGTAAGAATGAATATAACAAATACATAAATTATACACAATTAAAATGACATGGAAGGGGGTCTGTGTGAAGAGTCGGCACCAAGAGGTGACGTGGATCGAGAATGATATTAAAATGAAAAAAAGAAAAGAAAAGAAAACTACGTTGTATGTAGAGTGGTGACTGATGCCTACAAGATTTTGGCTTCGTCTTTGATCGGCTCCAATTATTCCTTCCTCCATAACAGGTTTGATATGCACACAGAGAGTATATGTTTAGGTGAAGCGGGTTTGGGGAGTCAGAATGAAGCATGGGAGAGGGATCGTGAGTGTGAAGGAAGCATGGCCCTGTGATATTTTCTTGCGATAGAATACCCTATCTCGTGAAGGATCGAGAAAAATATGCCACGTAAAAACCAAAGTGTATGTGAAGTGGGACGAGAATGATGTAGATTGAGTGGAGTAGATCATTGTGGGATGAAGTGTGGTATGATCAGGATCAGGCCGGGAGTTGCAAAGTATTTGTGTTTGTCAAATATAAATTCCTTGATATTTGATCTCTTTCCAGTGGCTATAAATTCAATAATTTTTATTGATATATCTCTAATCTATGCATATATATATAGAAATAGGTATTACATGTGGATATAAACCACAAAGAAAAATGAACAGTTGTCAAGATTTTGCAGTCGACGGTGTTTGTAAAATTTTCACAGAAATATACGGTTAAAATCCCAAAAATAGCCTAGAGTTGGTCAATTTTCACGCCTCAGCCACAGCCAGAGTGCATCGCAAGGTGTAGGATGCGAATGGAGGTGGACAAGGAAGTATACCCTGTGTTATGGTCAAATGAAAAAAATGTAGACCATCTGAAGAATATTTGTGAGCTATTTGCATTGACAGTGCTGGAGATGGGGATGGGCGGTCTGCATGTAGAAATCAAGGCCGATGTGTAGGGGATGGGGGACAGGGTAGGTGTGGAGGGTTTGAGGGTGGGAGTCGGTGTGGAGGAAGTGGGGATGGGGATGGCATAGGGATGGAGCCTGGGTGGATGTGTTAAGGATGGAGGGGTAGTTGGAGGCAGGGATGGAGTTGGTGTTGGGAGTTTGGGATAGAGGTGGCATGGGAAAGCGATGTGTTGGAGGTCGGGACTATGTGGGAGGAAGGATAGGGGTGTGGGATGTGGGAAGGGGGTGACAGGGAGATTTGTGGGTTAAGCGCATGAGGAAGGTGGCTGGGGGAGATGGTGTGGATCGAGGTCTACGTTAGGAGGAAGGATGGAGTCGATGAAAGGTTGACGTGGAAGGGGTGTGGCCAAAAAAGATGGGTCTGCAGGAGTCAGGTGGAAGAGAGGAAAGAGAGGTGGGATAGGTGTCAGGGAGATGGTGTGGTCAATGTTGGGGATGTTGGGATGGGTGAGTTGAGGGCTCGGGTGGAGTTTGAATGTACAGACAGGAAAGATGGAGTTGGAGGGCTCGCAAATGGAGGGGGAGTTGGGAGATAAGTTGTCATGAACGTTGGGGAGTTGGAAATTTAGGATGGAGTCGGCATAGAATAGTTAAAAATGGAGGTGGTGTTGGGAGGTGTGAAAGGGGAATAATAAGATTTTGTTAAAATTAAATATAATCTAGTAGAGTTTAAAAGTTAAGACCTATAAGTAATTGAAAACGAAAATCAAAAGAAATAAATATTTTTTTAATTTTTGTGGGCGTGGTTGTAAACCAAGAAAGTACAATTTTGAGAAAATAAAAAATATATATTAATATAAAATTAATTAGGAAATAAGATCAACTTCCTACAAAGTAGTTATTTTAGCAAAAGTAAATAAATAAATGCATTTTCCGGATTGTTTGTCCCATGATAGTAAGATAATAAGCTAATTACTAGTTCGTTTATTTTTACATATTACGAGTGAATAGCAAAATCTAAACTAGGAAATATTTGAAATGTAACCTCTGTGACGACCGTAGGGGTGAATATTTCCACTGTGATCCACAAGTATCCGGATCAGGTGATAGATGCTTGTTTGCTAAACACCAAGTGCCAAGGAGATCAAAGACAAGACGAGTGTCATAGTTTCATTATTTCTATAACCTGCTGATACACCATAAGACACTGCACAAGAAAAATGCTACCCACGGCGTGAAGGTTAACCAAAGAAGACCATAAGGCATGGAAAAAGAGATAATAATGAACAATAATAAAGAAAGAATGGATAACACCACTAATTGGGAAATCAATGGTAACAGATTAAAAGTAACCGAGCGTGCCAAAATGTATGCTAGGAAAAATACACTACTAACAAGGGAGTAAAATACCAATAATCATACCTCCTCCTTTATGTTCCGTAGAAAACCTCGGAATGGGCTAGGAAACTTTGCATTGAGACCTGATTGTGTGACATGTAGGTGCTTTTCTTCAAGATGGAGAAAGGCCTTCCTGCAACAATGATCCTCTTACTTTGCACCAGATGGGAAAAAGGATTATGGACTTGGGGTGCTTCAGAATGAGCCTATTTGGGCATTAGGATGAGGCAGAAGGATGTTCTTTGCTCAAAGGATGCAAGAACTTAGATAGGGCATTCAAGCTTATTCTCCGTGTGTCTAGAGGGGAGGGGTAAGGCTATATTTATAGCCTAGGAGAGTGATTAACTTAGAGTAATTTAAGTAATCATGGTTTTAAAATGTGGGCAAGATTAGGTGAGTGAGGACCACAAAGAATGGGAGAGGATTTGATTTTGGATTTTTAATTCATACGTGGAGGATTTTAGGTGAGTGGGGACCACGAAGAGTGGGTGAGGATTTGATTTTGAATTTTTAATTCAATAGTAGAAAAACATGGAGAATAATGACATGTGGTGAGGATTGGGTTATTTTTTGGATTTTGAAATGGATAATTAATGAAATTATATTTGATTAATTCAAAGTGTATTTTTGTGGGAAATAAGGAAGGGGAATTAATTGATTTAGGATAGATGTGAAATTAGGGTTTCTACAGAAACCATAAAAATTTGTTATGAACATTTTTTCTAAAACAACAAAAGGTCCAACCATCATTCTTGTAGGGATTAATGACCCAATGAGTTTGAAACAGAGTGTAGAGTGTATTGGGATTTCAATCATGTAATCATATAGATTATATGATTGAAATCCAATACTCGACATCAATCAACATTTCCTTAAATAATTCATAAGATCTAATAGGTTTAAAGTTAGAGCTTCAATATTATTTTTTAACCACTATGTATTACTTTTGAAATTAAAATTCACAACATTTCGATACTATATCACTTGTAAATTAGAATACGAAGTATGTTCTAAATTGTTTTTTTTTGAAAAACATTTTATCATCTTACCATGTCATGCAAAAATAGTTATCATGTATGATAAAAGAAGTAACCAATATTCAGTTAGTCAAACAATCAAATTTAATCGAATGCTGCAATTTTACCAAGTTTATCATCAATAAAGTTCCACTAATTTTGATACAACTCATAAATGGTATTAATATTGAAAAATTTGGTTCCATACAACCCAACTAAAGTTAAATGAACACCACAAAACCATCTACAACTTCATTATGTCATGGAAGAAATTAATAGAACTTCCAAGAGAATATTGTGCCCTATCTCTGGAACACGGGTTAAATATCAATCTCATTAATGATCTATCAAACACATTGGACATGAATTTTTTTAACTACTACTTTACCAAGGATGTATCCCCCCCTTTTTTTGTTGATATGAAAATTCAACTCAAATACATAATTTTTACAAAATTCTAACTCACCAGTAATAATAACTGAAACAAACATATCGACAACAAAAAAAGCAAGGAAAAAAGGTTTTCTAATTCCTTCAAGGTAAGTCTACCGAATATTGATTAAACAAAAAACCAAGTAGGTTGGTGGACACAAAGAACATAATTTCAAGAATTTTACTTTAAGCAATGGCTCGAGAAGAAAATGTAAGGTAGGGTAATATGAACCTATATGGGCTCCTTTTTCCAACACAACCGATCTTCACAACTAGCAAATAGAAAAGGAACTAGAACATAACTACCTAGAACCAAAGGAAAAATCCCAACCACGCATGCAAGGAGAATACAACCCAAAATAAAACATTACGGAAACTCTAAAATCCCTTAATGAGGGATCTACATGAAACCCAGGGAGTTTGAAGCTCTAGATGGAAAACGTAAATAACACAAAAGCCTAAGCGAATGGCTAGGGAGAATAAATCCAAGATGAACACAAAACACACCAATCGGGAGCCAAAAGGGTGGCTAAAACAAGAGGAAGTCCATAGAACCAAAAACAAAAAAATGTCCAGAGATCTATCCCAACATATTGTTTGTTGTCCCATGAAGGGGATACAATAAAGAGAAAAACAAATAAATTTCCAATCCCTACCACTTAATCATCTAACAAGGTCGAAACATAGCTACCCATTTCTTTTACAAATCAAGGCCAAAAGGGGAATAAACCCATCGACCTCACTAAATCCCATGACACCCTTGGAGTAATGATAAATTACCACCACAAAACACCCAGTTTAGTGTTGTGCAAGGGTATAAAAATCTAATTTCTCGGTTCTTCCATTCTTAAAAATAAAGGAGGCTCGTGCAACTGATGGTATGTAAATAGTAGCAAGGCCAACCAAAATATTATGAGGAAACCCACAAGACATGCTTTTTTTACAAAAAAAAACAATTCTTTATGGATCTAGGTAATCATGGGAAAACCATAAGAGTAGCATGTAGGGTAAAACGAATGTAAAACATCCATAGAACTCAAATCAATTTACCATTTCAAAAAATAAAAACAATTTGTTTCATGAAATTGTTAATGCTGGAATATAAATCAAATGGGCAGTATTCGTCATGCTTGTGTATCTCTAGCACTTGAAAATATGTCTACCATGCTCTTGGAACAGCCACACATGGTGAAAAATTATTTGTTTTAGTTTTCTGAAAGCCCAAACTCCCCTTCATGGCCACGTTTTGGCACAGGTAGGGAGAGAATGTGGTAAGGATAGTGCTCAAATCTTGCCACGCACCTTTGGCTGAAATCTCAAAGCTTCTTTCCATAGACCCCCAGTAGGCAATCCTCCTCCAAAGCAGTCATGTGGAAAGACATCCAAGAAAGATGTGATTATTTAGCATAAACATTTACCTGAAAGTATCAAACCCCCCACCCCTTTTAACAAAACTACATTAGAGTTATGTCTAGAGTGACTGTAGCCCATGCAACCCCAATACAATGGCACCATTCAAACAGAAAGAAAGCAATGTTGTCTCTATTAAGAAAAACTAAAATGAATGGTAGGAGGCCACAAAAATCCACCCACCCCTCGCTAGCTCATAACCAAAATTTTAGCAAAACAAGACAACAAAAACCAACGCCCAACAAGATTAAATTTTATTTGGTGAAAGCCATGTACTGTAGACCAAGTTGCTACCAAGAGGTAAGAGATTTGGTAGATAAAACATTAAGTTTCACATTCAATAGCAGTCCCTTCAAAACTTTTGCTACCTCAAAAACTTCCCCTCCATCAAAGAAAACAACTTAGCCAAGATTAGTTAGAAGTTAGTCTATGTGGAAGATAAATCTCCTCCCCCCCTTTTATATAAAAACCTAGTTCAAATATTAGGTACCCTTTTTAATTAAAAAACGTTCCCTCAAATTCATCCACAATGTCCTTGAAATTTTTTCTTAGCTACCACTACCACCTACAAGTGGCCTTGGCACATTCTCACACTATGTTCTATTTTATGCTTATGATAATGTGATTATTTTATGGATATGGAACACTAATCCAACTAGTATATGGGCCCAAGAGCATCATACCAATTATTCAACCTAGGATAATGATACTATGAGTTCAATTGGATAAATCTAAGTGTTATTCAACTATTCAGACTAAGATGATAAAATAAAAACATGTCTTAAATCCCCTTTTAAGGACTTAAACAAATAGTAGACACATTACATATAGTTCCTCTATATAAGTTATAGTTGAATTTTCAATAATTCGGATGTGTGTGTCTTTGACATATTATCATAAAGGTACACATGACTCCATCGAGGTTGGATTGTTTCAAACTTGGTGCAACTAACACTTGGTCATAAACATCAAGCCAATAAAAAATCACAATAGTGGAGGGTAGTAGTGGAAATATTTTCTATGAGATATATTCCCATTTTGGGCACATGTTCAAAGTCCACGTACACTCCTCAGGAGGGTTTCCTTTATCTTTTAATTATTTCTAATTCACATAGAAACTTTTTGTTAGGAAACTCGAGCCCCCTTTGTATGATGGAATTAGATGTCTCATGAAGTTTGGGATGTCAATTTAAACTTTGTGCAAGTGATGTAATTATGCCCAAACCAATAACTAAGGAATTATCCATTAAAATATTTTTCACCTGATGCAAACAAGCTAATGGTAAATCAAAGGAAGTGGAATGAACCCATTTCTAGATGGAATGATTTGAACATAAGTTTAAAGGAAAGTTTCTTTCTATCCAATTATGATTTTGAGATTACTTTAGCATCGATTACATTTAGACATAATTAGAAATTTAAAAGTATCATGAAATATTTATAGAGAAATGTCTCATTCTCTTTGACTACCAACTAGAGATTAATGAAGAAGATTAGATTTTGTTCATCACATATTAAATTGACTTGGATCCACATGTTCTCCATGATTTTATAATACCTTCAATATTTTTTTGGTCATAGAAGAGTTTTCTATCTCTTGCATGGATAATTATAAGAGACCAAATTTTGAGCCTCAAACTCTCTAAGTGGGCCTTTTTATTGGTTTATCAAGGGTAAAAGTATGTTAAATTTCTCTCTAATTAGTTAATGTGAAAAACTATGGTTATTTTAAAATCATGTATAATTTAATGAAATACAACCCCAAATCAGAAAAACCCATGAAAATCCAAGAAAAATGTTTTATGTGTAACAAATCATTAACCACTAAGCACAAATTAGATCTAGGGTCCTTGGAAAATTGATAATTCCATTAACATTAGAATAAAGGCTCATTCCTATGGAGATATTCATTGTAAATTGCAAATGGCACATTTCTCACTACTTAGGGTTTTTCACATGAATGTTATCTTATTACTATATCCCAACTTATCTTGTAACTCCTAGGTGTAGAACATATTTTATAACATCTCATTATAAATTTTCATTATAATATTTTGTGAATTTTGTTCATTAATATAGAATAATTAATCTTTGAAACTTATAGGTGGAGAATATTTTTGATGACAACAATACCCATAAGCTGGACCAATAAAATTTGCAATTATCTTTGGGATTAGTAGCATCCTATTTCTTATTGTGTAAAAACATGACTAATTCCTACACACATCTCACTCAATTTAGCACTCCTTGGTCACTAGATCACACTTGTTTCTCTTTATTGACTAGTAAAAAATATTTTCTAAAAATATAGAACACATATCTAGACATATGGCCACAATCTCCGTCTGTCACAAATAATTTTTCACTTTTTCATAACATAGTTGTGTAAGGAAAAAAATATGCCAATTGTTTCATCCCAAGGCTGATGTATTCTTCCTACATTATCTTAAAATAAAAATTTTCAAATACATAAGACAACCCAATCAACCTAGTGTTAACTGAGTAGGAAAACCCACTGTAACAGTCACATATAAAATCACACTTTCCCGACCCATTCAAAGGGACTCTAATCTCACATATTTTGGGCTACCTAGGAGATCACAATAAAACACCCAATTGATAATTACTCTCTTAAGCACATAAACTAGCTATCAAGTCTAAATACACATTGTATGGATGCCTTAGGTCATTCTCACAAGCTAAATCATACACCAAAGATCATGTCTAAGTGTCGGAGTTCCTATTGAGGTATTCATTCCCAAAAACATTGCTATTAGAAATTTGTGTAAATTCGTTTAGGTGGGAGAAATACATAGATTTAAGGCCTATTTGAAGAATTTTTATGTAGAAAACTCTCAACTCAGTAGTAGGTTGAGGAATCTTGACCACTGCAAACTAGCCATTTCTAGGTCTTCAAGAAAAGTAAATGAAGTTAGGGTTTAAAAATTAATAATCATGATTGTTGAGATATGAAAATAAGATACAAGGATAAAGGTACATAATATCACAATTCTAGAACAAAAATTCAGGTTAGAACTACACAGGAAAAAAACTTACCATAGAGGAAAAAATTTCCTATGCACTATGCAACTTTGGTCAATACAAGTGAATTCTTCCTACTCTTAGTTTTAATCTACTAGATATCTAGAAAAACTCAATTATACTCTGCATACCTCATTTACACACTTTTATTTCACTCTCAATTCATATAATCTAGTTTTTGTTGAATGTTTTTAAAAACCCTAACCCATACTTCCATTATCTAAATTTCTACAGTTTGATTTTTTGTTATAATTAGAATATATGTGTCTAGAATCCATGTATTTACTATTTATTGCTATAAGTATGATTTTTAATTCATGATACAAATTTTGAAATTAATCTTAATTAATAAAACCCTATTTTTAGTATTCTACTTCTAAATATTTATTGATTTAATGTTATCTTATCGGTACATGATTTAGGACCATGTATTTGATGTTTGATATCATTATACATTGAAGTAATTATCTTAATTAGATCAAGAGTCTTTTTGTAATTACATTTTGGTAAATCAAATTATTTAAACTACACATAATATAAGGATTCATTCCTTTCTGTAGGATTTTTATATTTCTAAATTTGAATAATATTCTCAGAAATTTTTTAAGTTTCTCAAAACCCTAATTAGACTTCATCTTATTTACACTACCATGGATGATAATTATTATCCACACACTATTTATGGATCAATAATTACATTTGAAATGTTCCCTACTGCTACCCATCAAGAACAATCTTAGGTAGCCCTTCATCCCCCCTCCATCCCATACATCGGATCCTACTAGATTAACACATAAAAAACATGGTATTAAAAACCAGACAAACCTTTGACTGTGAGATGGCCATAGTACCCACATGACATGATAGACCTCCTCACAAATATCTCCCCACTAGAGAAAATTCTACCAAAAATAACCTAATATTCCTCCACCACCTTGATATCTGGTATCTTCCAAAAAATTAAATTGCCTCTTGGACCATGTTGGTACCCAAATTTGTTCTCCTTTTCAGTTTGAGCAACATTAGAAATATGACATGAAGCTTGAAGTCAGATAGATCATGATGTGGTGCCATTTTTAGATGGGGATGCGATCTAACTGGCACTCAGATTTATGGAGAGATGGATAGCACTCAATAGGAATTGATCTTGTCCTAACTATTTTAGGTTGTTCCTTTCAACCAAGGTAAGAGGACCTATTTTGTAACCCTCAAATGGTGAAGGAGATGAAGATATACCTCAATTTGTGCAAATAGTATGGAAAGGGCCTTGGGAAAATATGATCAACACTCTAAATCTGACTTTCACAAGTTGTCACTCCCAGATTATGGAAATATTTTCAATGCAAGGAAAGGGTTACTAAAGACATTGTATGATCCTGATTTGCTTTGTGCATTTTTGTAGATTGATTAAATTCTTTTGTTGACACAAAATATAATGTAGGGATGGTATGGGGTAGAATTAGTTATTCTGAATGAATTTTTGATGGGAGATATTAGACAAGACTAACCAGAATTTATCAAATTCTTTGAGGAACCTTTGCAAGAAATTTGTAAGACCTAAACATCAAAATGATTAAAAAGGGTTAAGGTACTCCTTCAACCAAGATATCTACACCAAATGGAGGCCCAAATATGCACTCTTCCACACAATATTTGACAACCTGCTAAAAAATCTTGAAGAAGATGAACCAACAAAGAATCCAGAAATCTCTATTTTATCATGACCTAAGGTGCACCCAAAGGTTTACAAACAATCCCTAAATTCAAGGAAGGTAAAGTGATTTTAAATATTTGTATCTCTTTATCAGATGAAATCTCTTCTAAATGTGAGAATGAAAATTCCACTAAACTATCAACAAGAAATGAGACCATGTATGATAAAGAGATATTTTAGACATAAGACTACAACAGGAGCAAGAAACACAAATTGAAAACATTCTGAAACATAAGTGCATGCAAATTTTGCCAAGAGACAACACAAAATAATCTAGAATGACCAAATTTATTAGCAAGGGAATGTTATAGGAACAATCTCAAAGCTTTGTTGATGGATTTACAACTGAAACCAACTCAACATGATACAAATCTGATGAAAAAAGGAATTAGAAATGGTTCTCAGGTGGTTTATCAGAGAATGGGCTTCTTTCTAGATTTTCGCATGAAATTATAAGTTTCTCCGACCTTTTACATGTCAAAAAACATGCATTATATAACATTCTATTACATTTTATCCTTATTTCCCAAGAAAATAATATGCCCAACATCAAGTTTGTTACAAAATTCCAACATAATTCACAGATAGGGATGTTTAACATATTTGCAACAAAAGTTTCTAGGTGTTTCAAAAAAGGTGAATCATTACAAATCCTTTATCATTATCCATTGTGGAGGCACATTTTTTTATCCTCAAAGCATGGAGACCCCCTTCCTCTCATTATTTCATCCTTATCCCTCCAAAATTTGATTCTGCAACTTCCTAATTTGATATTTCACATTTTGGATGGGCTGGGGCAAAACTTATTTCAAAAACACCTCAAATCTACAAATTTATCCCTAAAACAACTTGCATTGGTCCTTACATGCACAAACGACATGAATTTGCCAAAAATTTGATGAAATTTGATGCAAAATTCACATTTCCACACTTCCTGGAGTAAAAAATGGTGGCCAAACTGAAAAATGTACAGTTACCATCGATTTTCCTTTCTCCCTTCAATCTGAGCCCTCCACATGTCACAATGTGATTGGAAATGGGCTTGGGATTATTTTTTGACATTTTAACACTTTTTGAAAAAATGTAAAAAAATTGACATTTTTTTCCACCCCTCCGCCCTTTAAAAATGAGCTTGAAACGTGGTCCCAATGTGGTCCCATCGGAATCGTGGCTTGATTCTACACATTTCCACCTTTTTTGGAAAAAGTAATTTTTTTCAATTTTCCTCCGCGGCTCCGCCCTCCCACAAGACACATGTCCTCATATGATTGGATGAGGGGCAACGCTTCTCATTTCATATTTTAATCATATTATGTGAAGGAAAAAAAAATTCATTTCCTCCACCATCCCATGCCTCCACCATTCCCTGCCACGTGTCTCTCTGTGATTCGTTGCAGGGCCATAACTCCCTTTTTTGCTTCATACCTCCTTCACAAAATTTTAAAGTGTTCAAAACTCACCGGTGACCTGAACTACCCTCTACCATTACTTTTGACACACGTCTCCCTCTGATTCATTGTGGAGCCACACTTCAAATTACCACTTTAACTCATTTTTCCAAAAATGCAACATTTCCCTTTTTTCCTCTGGTGGACCATCAACCCGCGCAAGCCTTTAATTTTCTTCTTTGTCGAGGCCGCACCTTCTTTTAAGACTTTAACCCTTTTTAGGAAAAAGGTTAAAAATCTCAAACTCTCCCGAACATCCGCCACTCCACCTTGCCTTTCAAAAAAAAAATATACTAAGGCATTAATTTACTCTAGCGAGCTTGCGGCCTTGTTTTGCGTTTTATTACTTTTCACCAAAAAAGGAAAAATTTCTCCAAGTCCACCGCCGATCCGCATCCCCTCTGCAAATTATAACAAGCCAAATATGCAAAATTATATGAGCTAGAATTTGAAGGGCAAAGGATGCCTGTATGACCATCAAAAAAATGCAGAAATTTCCAGCGACCCCTAAAATCGATTTTTTCTTCATGGGTGAAGAATTTTTCGATCAAAAGACAAATGGAAAGTGTTTTTAGGCAATTTATGACCATGGCAAGGGATATTTGAGGGGGAAATAGGTACAAATCAAACAATTTCAAGCTCCAAAGGCTGGGAAAACATATGAAATATGGAAGATCCGTTTGAACGAGCAAAATTAGGGGAAAACACAGGGCAAATTTAGAGATTCCTTCAAAATGGTGAAAAAATGGAGAAAAATCGAACAAATCAAAGCATTCAAACGTAGATACAAGTTGTTTTTTCACCAAATGCGAAGGATGGGAGAATCCAAAGCTATTTTTTCTCATAAATAGGGCAAAAACGTGTTTCTCCTTAGCAAATTAGGGCAAGGTAACGAGTTTACAAACAATTCAATGCACAAGAATGGAGCTACAACTTCACATCATCGATTTCATGAGGAAAAAATGTTTCAGAGCACAAAGAGCAAAGGAGAAACATGGAAAAATAGCAGAGGATCAAAATGGGCACCAACACTTGCCACACGAGGTATTCCAGAATTACATTTTCTTGCTTTCGTTTAACATTTATCTTTTAAAGGGTTATATTAGATTTGGTTCGTTTATTTGACTGCCGATAAAATATATCACTTGGTAGTTAATTTCAAATATCCTATCATATTCATATTTAGGGTTTGATTCTTATGAAACTATGTTTTCTTATTTAATTGTTCTCATGTGAATCAAATCCCATCCACTTCACCCCATAAGAAATATTTAATATGTTACAAGAAATCTCCATGACCCCTGAAATGATTAGATCGACATCACAAGGTTATGTTCCCAAACGAGGGCAAGTTACAAATTTTCCTTTACAATTAAAAAATTAATAGTGAATTAATGGATATCTTTGTGGTCCCACCCACTATTCATTACATTCCACTTCTAACTTTATCTAGCCTCTAAAAACAACCATGAGATTTCAAGGTCAACATGTCATCTTATATGTCATTAAAACGATGTTATGCCTCAAATTAAGGAATCTTACAAACTTTCATACCTATGTGAATTATCTCAAGTGGTTTTTTAGGGAAAAATACACAAACACATAAAATTCGTCTATATCTCTAAGACTACGAAAGGTGTTTGGATCTAGCCTAAGTTGGAGCTTACCATAGAGGTTCATTTCATTCGACAAAGGTAAATGTTTCGAGTTATAATTTTGTTTGGTCACTTTCCACTAGATATGAGAACACAAACAATGTAATTTGATACTTTTATTTGAATATTAGGTGTGTGACGCCCATAAAAATTGACGTTCAAAAACCACATTAATCCTTAAACAATTATCTAGAAGGTTGCAACAAATTTTGTTTTTTGTTTTAAACAAGTTACAAGTCAAACCCTACTATATGTTTGATTAATTCCTACTCGCAATGTTGCATTTCATATGATAGATCCAATCTAGATTATTAATTAAATAATCTTAATACAATGCTAATGTCAATTTAATTATCATCACTAGATAAGTGTCCATGAATTTCTCTTACTAGGTTGAATACTTTCCTTCTTGGAAAATAACATTCAGTCCACTTTTAATAAACCATTATCCCTAGTTACTTTAGTTTTTTTCTTAAAATATTTTCTTTAATGTCCATTGAATAAATCACTAAAACCTAATAGAAGGGTTATCTTTTTAATTTAATGCACTAGAGCCCTAAGTGGCCCCATTCATCCAATTACACGTACATTTTATTTATTTAATATTTTACAACCATGATATGGATATTCTCAACTAACAATTGTATTGTTGATTCTTAACCCTTGGATCAAATCAATAGGGACCACAAGATTAGATCTACCCTAAAGAAACCTTATTCATCCTCAAGGGATTCTTCTAAAGCATTCCTTACCCTAATCTCATTCGTTTGTTTCTCTTTGGTTTACAGGTTGAAGGAGTGGATGTCATGGATCAAGGAAAATCATGAAAGAGTCTTCTTGGAATCAATGTGCAAGAAGAAGGGGATAACATCCAATGGATCCTCCTTTAAGATAATGAAATATTAGATTTAATCATGCATCCTAGTTATTTAATTTCAATGGAAACATGTATCCTAGATCTGGTTTGAGATTCTATTGTTGATTAGTTCTCTATTTTTTTGTTTTGTTTCATTGATGGTGAGAAACCCATTTTGTATATCAAGAGTTTAATGTATTTAAATCTCCTTAATGCATGTTGGAGTATGGGTCCAAACAAGCATACACAGCCCACATAGACTAGAATCTACCTTTAGGTAAAGTTTAGATCCATGAGAGCCAATGATTTGGCCTAGAAATACACGTTATTTTAAATAAAACATTCCACGCATAGGTGACCGACGGTAGATCTCTTGACCGACTGTGGTAACCTCTATACTATTGACATTGTTTCCACTACCAGCACCAGTTTTTGAAGGCATCAATATATTTTAGATTATTATGATTTTAAATACAAAGGATATTGGATTTGTACCCAACAGTAACTTATTATTCAATTTCATGATAGCATAACAGTCTCAAAGGTAACTGATTCAAATAAAGGCACTCACAAATGTCTTTCAAGTTTCAAAAAATTACAATTTATGTAATATACAGTGACCGATGTCGGTTAGAGGAATGCCAATGGATGGTTCAGTCACTGACGCTAGTTACTGTCAAATTGAGTCTAATTTTATAAATTTTAAGCATATCATTTTACATTTTGTGGTTCACACTTATCTTAAATGCCATTTCCAACAATTATACATTAAATTTGGGTTTGCTGAGCAAGTCATAATATCATTTCAAGTTGAAATCTAAGGTAGGAGTTAAAATTTCAAAACTGTAAACATGAAACAATGAACGATGTCGGTACTGAGTACATCAACGACTAGCTGGTTTAGACTGACCAGTGTTGGTCATGCTGTGTAGGCCAGAGAGCTCTACAAATTAATATTTGAAGGAATATAAGCTATCAAGAGTTAACTTTAAATTTAATTATATCAAAACCAGAGAGTGTTTCACTATTTCAAACCAAAATAAAGCTATGACAACCTCCCAAATTCACATTGTAGATCAAATACATTAAGATTTGTAACTTTATTTTCTTTTTCAACACAAGGTAAAATTTTAAACTATGATATCCATTTAAATTCATTCCTTTACATACAACTAATTTTAAGAGAAAGAAAAATACACATTCTTTAATGAACTTCCTTCAAATATAATAATACAACTTGGTAAATGAAACTTACAATACAACTTTTATTTTAAAATACAAGTCTACTAGTCTTCCACCTTATGTGGGAATTATAAGGAAAATTTCTAATATGAAGGATTTCTTTTGGTTCTAACCAATGCTCTAAGTCCCAATTCATTCCATGAGATATCTCCACCATTTCTTCACTTTAATCACAACAACCAAAAATGGGGGAGAGGCAACACTCTCCACTCAACCAATAATCCAATGAGGAGAAGAAGTTATCCTCCTCATTGGCTCCCTGAGCCCCAACAAAAATGCAATAAAGGATGGATCTAACTCCATGGCAAAAAATCACAATTCTTCCATATAAAAAATAGCAAATTTTCATAACCATTTCAAAACACATTCAACACAAGATAAAATCACAAACATGAAACTATCAAAATTCATAAGGCTTGAAGATGCAAAGTCAATGGAGAAATGATCTGATGGGGAGATCACTTATGCCTCTCAATGGGATTATGTTCCCACCTTAAAACCCTCCAAATATATATGTCAAAACCCCTGCACAACCTCTTATGTCTCCCTCAAGATCCTCTTATGCCTCCCACATTCTCTGTATGCCTCCCTACAATCTGTTATGTCTCCCTCAAAAGAACCAACTAAGAAAATGTAAGCATTCTCTTATCCAAGGTGGGGCACCCAACCCAAATCCCTCCCAAAACATTAAATAAACTATTATTCCTTCCTACATATAAAATCCCCATAGCCTGTCTCCTACAGCTATAATTAGGCTTTCTACCCAAGAGACCCAACAAGCATACATAAATCATTCACATACATGTAATACACACATATAAAAACAAACAAGTAAAAAGAGTGTATCTCCTACCTTTCCATAGTAATAAACTGATCAAAGAATCACACTCCAAGCTCCTTCAAGCTCAATCAAACTCCAAAAATATCCAATAATTCAACATCCAAAAACTCTCTAACTCAAAAAATACAAGAGCACAAATGAAATGAAGTAACCCCCAAACAAACAAATAAACTTGCATTTATAGAAAAAGGGAAGAGGGTGAGGTGGCTCCATGTAGGATGCCATATCACTTATCCTCAACTCCACATTATAAGTCAAACCTTAACCCCAATGCACAATAAATTGGTGGTTGGGAGAAACAAAAAGCCTCTTACACACACAATCCAAATCAAACCCCCTAAGGACATTAATTTAAAAACCATGTAAGAAAAGTGTAATAAATCTCACTTTTTTTCTTACAAAACACATAATGGGGTCTATCTTTGACCCCCCAATCTATAGGTAGGGTTGGTATAAGAAATTAAGAGATGTGGGACAAGATTAGCTTGTCCCACAAGCCTCCAAAAATGGACCTTAAGCACAAATCCGAAATTCTAGGTAAGGTAGAGTGTACAACACTCAAAGTCACTTACACTCAATCAAAAAAACATAGTCCAAAATACCAACAACTCTAATAAATGACTCCATTTTTCACATCCCCTAATAAATTAATAACATGATTTAATTACATAATAAAAACATATTAATCAACAATGATTAAATAAATCACATACTCTACAATAAATAAAATACAAGGGAAAGAATTTATCACAAGGCCCAAGGTCACAATTGGAGGTCATCCCTCCCATGGGGATCCACTAAAAAATAAAACATAACACATTACACAAGTTTCCATGGTGACCATCGTAGTATCCATCCAGTATTCCATTGTGGTTGATCTCCAATCCCCCTTTTGATTGTTGTGATATATTTACCTGCAAAATCACACAATACCTCCTTTGGTGTCATGGTTGCATCAAAACATCAAAAATAAAATATGTGCATATAGATCAACCATCATCCTCATATAGCTAAATCATCATCTCAACTAAATAATGTTATTAGTTGTCTAAAATTTCAACAATGTCATAATTCTATCTTTTATCAATGTCAACAAGATCACAAGATTAGTTCAAATGCTAAATCCTACTCAACACGACAAGAATTCCAAATGTCGGTAATATATATGCCAACAACACATCATCAGCATCAATATAAAAATGTCTCTCTATGTCTCTAAGCATCCATAAAAATCGTATTATGAATAACAATCCATCAATAGTCAGAATATCTCTATCATCTAACATCATTCTAAATCAAAATGATACAATAATGTCCATGTCTATAGTCAACAGTGATTGAAATAAAAATATAATAAGTGTCGAAGAGGAGTGGGAACTACATCCCCCTCCCCTTAGACTTGAATTGCTCTTGGAAGTCATTGAAATAGGTCAGGAAACTAGACTTGTAGCAACATAGAATCCTCCCATGTAGCAACAGTCTCATCATACATTTCCCATTAGACTCGAACCTGATTAATCTCTCGGCATCGAATACCCAGGGTCCTACACTCTAAAAAATGCACAATATCCACCATCATCTTCCCCCACTCTTGCACCTACAATGTGGTCCAATCCAATAGATGCATCCCAGATAAAGCTGGGTGGCAAGGCTAGACAATAAGCTAAGGGACCGATCCACTCCAGGATCTTGAATGGACCCACAAATCTAGGAGATAACTTAGAGCCTTTTCCATAATAGATAGGACTCTTATGAGGTTTGGCATGAATAAATACCTTCGTGCCAACCTCATAACTACAGTTGAAAATCCTCTTATCACCATACTTCTTATCCTATCATGTGCCTCCTAAAACCTTTGATGAATCAAAACAACCTACATCTCCATGTCATGTAAAAAATATAGGCCAATAGATACTTTATTCTCAAGCAATCCCAAATCAAAGTGTCATGCACTCTTTGCAATAAAATTCCTAAAAAGGTGCCATCCCAATAGAACTCTGGAATTTGTTTTTATATGCAAACTACACAAAATACAAGTACTCCTCCCACTTCAACTGATGATCCATGACATACATCTGAATCATGTCTTCTAAAATCTAATTCACCTACTCTTTTTGACCATCCATCTCTTGATGATAGGTTGTGCTGAAGTTGATACTCATCCCAAGGGCCTACATCATGGTAGTCCAGAAGTGTGATGTGTATAATGGATCGCGGTCACAAATTATCTTTAGTGGAATCTTGTGCATTCTAACAATCTCATCCAGGTATACTCTTGTTACTGTACTAGATGTATAGGTGGTCTTCTTCATAGAAAAATAAGTAATTTTATTCAATCTATCCACCATGACCATGATGGCATTGTGGTGGTATCTTGACGTATGTATCCCTACTATGAAATCCATGGAAATGGTGTCCCATTTCCACTCTGGGATAACATGTGGGTAAACAAGATCAGCTGGATCTTAATGCTTGGCCTTCACCCTCTAACACTCTAAACAACATGACACAAACTGAGATACATCTCTCTGAAGGCCTCTCCAATGATATAGCTATATCAAGGAGGCAAACATTTTCTTTACCCCTTGATAGGTTGAATAAGGTGCACAATGAGTCTCTGCCAAGATATCATGTCTCAAACCTCCATACCTAAGTACATAGATCTGACCTTTGTTTCTAAGAAGTTCATCTAACTCTACTGTGAAACCATCGAAATTCCCCTCAAGGGGTCTCTGAGACTCAATCTTTGATCTTCCTGCAAAGTAGAAAATGTCATGAGGAATCTGTCGTAAAATCCTGCTCTGTCAATTGGTACAAACTAAAGTAGTCATAACCAAATGTCTTTATCTACTCAGAGCATCGGCAACAACATTCTCTTTCCCATTCACATACTCTATCTCCATGTCGTACTCACATAGCAACTCCATTCAATGCCGTTGATGAGTGTTGATATTAGGTTGTGTGAAGAGGTGATGTAAGATCAAATGGTCTATCCTAAGAATAAATCTCCTACCAAGAAGGAAATGTCTCCATCAAACCAAAGCATGCATAACTACTGCAAGCTTAAGGTCATGAGTTAGATACTTAAGCTCATGATCTTCGAGTTTGTGAGATTCAAAGGTAACCACATGGCCCTCCTGCATCAATACACACCTATTCCTACCAAGGAAGCATTTGTACAAACGAAGAACTCTCCATGTGGATATGGCACTGCAAAAATTGGTGCTAACATAAGGGATCCCTTCAGTGTACTAAAGGATAGCTCACATCCATTGGACAAAACAAACTTCTTCCCTTTCTGCTGAAGCTAACTGATGGGGTGCGTAATATGATAAAAGTATTTAATAAATATCTTGTAGTAACCTGGAGACCCCATGAAACTGCACACCTCCAGTCACACTAGTTGGCACAAGGAAATCCATAATAGCTCAAATCTTGGAAGGATCGACTGGGATACCTTCCCCAGAAATGATGTGAGCCAAGTACTACACCTCTGTCTGAAATAATGTGCACTTCTCTAAGGTTCCCATAAATTTTCTGTCTCACTAAGACATTGCAGAACTTGTCGAAGGTGCTCCTTGTTCTCCTCATGCAGATACATGAGTAAATAAAAATTTCATCAATAAAAATGAGCATGAAGTGGATCAAAAAAATGTCTAGAATACCCCATTCATCAAAACTCATGAATACTGCGTGGGTATTCGTCAGAACACAAAGGCATTACTGTGGACTCCTAGTGGCCATATACTTGTACGAAAGGTTGTCTTATGATTATCTTCCTCCATCATCCTCATCTGATGGTATCCAAACTTAAGATCTATCTTAGAGAATATTGTGGCCCCTTTCATCTGATCAAACAAATCATCAATACAAGGAAGGGGTACTGATTCTTGATCATTACTTTTTTCATCTAACAATAATCGATACACAATCACAAAGATCCATCCTTCTTATTCACAAACATCACTGGTGCACCCTAAGGGGATACACTAGGAAGAATTAGGAATTTCTCCAGAAGGTCCTCAAGCTACAACTTGAGCTCACAAAGCTCAGGGTTCGTTATCCTATAAGGTGCTCATGAGATAGGATCTGCTCCTAGAACAAAATCAATGTGAAAATCTATCTCACATGGGGGAGGTAACCCCGGTAGCTCCCATGGAAATACATTTGAAAACTCCCTCAAGATATGATGATCATCAAGTGATAGGCCACTATGCTCATCCTTGGATCTATCACTAACCATGGCAACATACAACTAGAAAAAAATCTTCGTGCACATCGCTGAAGCTGCATAGTGGATATGGTGTAAATAGAGATGGGTCTCCTAACTCCAGCTATCACTAACTCCACTCCCAAATCATCTGCATGTGATATTATCTTACTGTAATAATCAACTCTAGCCCCATGTGTAGATAACCAATCCATGGCCAAAATAATCATAGGAATCCAACCGAATGATACAAAGATCCAAGGTCACGGAAAAGGGTCCTAGGTCAACTATGCACTCCTTGACTAAGGAGTCCAATGTGAGCTTGGATCCAAAAGCCATATCCACATCCCAACTATAGCTCCTCCTAACTACCACTAGCCTGCATCACTCTACTACAAGTGGGGAAATAAAATAATCTGAGGAACCTGAATCAAATAAAACAAGAATATGAATTCCATCAATGTTACATGTCGTCTCAATGACCATGATCTAGTGCTCTGCCTGATGGTTCTCAACCATTGTATATATCTTGTAAATCCTAGCCATGCCACCTACTGTAGGCTCATAAACTAGTTTATTACCCTTATTTTTAGGGTTTTGAGGGCACTCCCTTCAATTATTCCCAAGTACTTTGCACCCATAGCAACTACTAGGTCTCCACCAATGAGAAGTAGCTCCTGCAGGTACTCTAGTGGTCTGTGTCGTGGATCCTGATGATCTTGTTATGGACTATTGTGTTCGTTGCTAATGAGATCTTACTGACTGAGCTCTAGGTGGTGTTTGAGTCTTCATTGTCCCCTAGGAGGAGGCCCCATACTATTTTCCCTATGAGCATTGAATCTCCGTGGAGGCCTAAATGGAGGGCAAGTCTATTATTTTTGCTGCTAAGGTGAATGTTTTGGTGGTCTGAATGAAGAATCTCCAGAACCATGTTTTCCATGAGGAGGAGTTGACCCCCTTGATCTGTTATCCTACATCTGTGAAATATGACTCCACACTCTATCTATGGCCTGTTGTGTCTTTCCCCTTGTCTCCTCCACAATGTAGGCCTTCTCAATGGCCTGTGCTAGAGTCTGCGAGCAATGAATGTGCACTACCCCTCTAATATCCAAGTTTAGGCCCCTGATGATGGGTTAAGACTCTTAGTGTGATAACATAACATGGGGCATCTCTCAAAGTGTGGGACTTTGAAATTGAGAGAGCTCTCTGGATGAAGGTCAGTTCCTATTCCTCTATTCAGGTACACACCGTTCAAATTATAGAGGATCTACTCTAAAACCTACTCTATCTTGCCAAGGAGACAGGGTTGAGAAGATGTGAGAAAATAAACCTAAGCTAACAAGGTGATGCACCAAAGGAATGTTAAACACCTATTTTGCAATTTAACATAAACCATAGAAATGCAATACAACCACCATGCACAGATAACCAAACTACAATGAGAGATCAAAAGACAATAATGAACACATGAGAGGGTTGAGAATCATCCATAGACATATATTATTGCTCCAGATTTGATATAATACATTACAGTAGCTAAGAGGAAAACATTTGTATTACAACTTGAATGGGAGGTTTGGAAAACTCCACAAATTCACTTGCAGACAAGGGAAGAAGGGAGGGTGCAAAACAAAAATGTCCAACCCTTTACAATGAGCCAAGCTCTTACCTTTATAGATGCAGTGAAGAGAGGAGAAGAAAAGAGGCAGGAAACCTGATTTGGATGCTCAGCTACCAGCCATCAATGCCCCTGCAAATCCACCCACAATCTATCAAGTCCACCTCTATGTCTGTTTGGCATGTCGAAGAAGGAAGAAAGTGGATCAAATCAAATCTAATCTGGTTGTTGAAGCAATCAGATCACATATTAATGGCATGAAGACATTTTCCCAATTCTCACCCACCTAACCTCGTCAAAATTAAAATTTTAGGTTTCCATGGCATAGACGAGGTCGAGACCTTTCTAATGGTGCCAAATTTGTTGAATTTCAGAGCACTGGATCAAAAGATATGTCCATTTGAATGTTTGAGTCGAATCCATACAAAAATGGTGAAAAACTAGTTTAGCAGAATGGGTCCACGGCCCCGAAATTCACTTTGTGCCTTTTGCACAAAAATACAAAAATGCAAAAAATGCCCCACAGCCCCGCAATTCACTTTTTCCAAAAACCTTCTTCGGGCCCGTCGGTCTGCATTTTCATTTGGGTGCAAAAGTCCTCCCCATGACCTTATTTTTCATTTGTCGGTCCACATCTGGCAAAAAATCCTTCCAAGGCCCACCTCCCTGCATGTAATTTAGGCCTGACACGTGGCTCCTCTGGGCATCGGTGGAGGTGTGGCTTATTTTTACACTTTACGCCTTCTCAGCCAAAAATTTCAAACTGCCTCCAGGGACCCGCCTTCCTTCCTTGACTTGAAACATGGCCACATGTGAAGGTCATATGTCACTAGGACATGTGGGGACATTTGGATTTCCCTTTTTACCGTTAAGTTGTTGGACGGGACACATGTGGAGGCTTCCACGGAACAATGACCATTGCTTTCCCCCATTTCTGAAGGCACATGTAAAGCCTCATGCTCATTTGAGTCTCTGATTTGGCCCACATTTTGAATTTGGGATGATACACATCGCTCCTTCCGTATCCCTTCCATACTTAGTCAATTTAAGTGGTCTGGCTCTATCCCCCTTTTTTGGACCATTGGACACGTGGAAGCTTCATGCTCATTGAGACTGGCCCTTGGGCAGCCCCTTTTGAAATTTGTGTTGTTGAGGCACTTGGCACCCTCCCCTGAATCTACCCCATCTTGAATTTTCAACTATTGACTCTGTCCCTTTTTCAGACCTAGGACACATGGAAGGCTAGCACTTGTTTGGGAGACCCAATTTTATATTTACCTTTGAAAGATGTGTCAAGCTGACACGTGGCACCTTTCTTCCGAAGTCTGTGATACTTAGCCGATTCGGGTTGATGCCTTTCTTGAACCCTAAACACGTGGAAGCCTCGCGCTCATTTGAGTCTCCACTTTGGGTCATACCTTTGAATTGCACCATGACACATTGGCACCTTTTTCCAGACACTCTTATACTTAACTACTTTAGGCCCACTGTCATTTCCCTTCTGTTGGACCCTAACCACATGGAGAGTTAGCACTAGTTTGAGTCTCCACCTTTTGGCTCTTACTTTTGAAATTGTGCCAATCTAGACATGTGGTTCTTTCTACTGGTTTAGACTTTTCAACGGCCAGTGAAAATCTTTCCCTTTTCAGGCCTGGACACATGGAAGCTTCGCACTTGTTTGGGGAACCACCCTTGGCTTCGATCCTTGAAGATGCATTGTTGAGACACTTGGCAGCTTCCGCCATCTCTCCATACTTAGCCAATTTGGGACCACTCTGAATCATTTGTGAAGCCTGAAGACTTTGAGCCTTTCCCCATTTCTCTCCTGAGAGCCTCTGGCCTCCTTAACATTGGTTACCTCCTTTGAGTCTAGTTTCTCCATTTCTAAGTCTATTCCTGCATACCTAACTATTGGATTTGAAATGTGGGCTTGTACGACAGAACCAACCTTTAGATTTCTTCTTGTGTAGGGTCAGGTTTGATCAATTTTTCCAGGGGGAAAAATTGGGATAATAATTTGGCAACTCACGGGGACATCTTCATGCTAGATGAAGAGATCAATTAGCCTTGTTGTATCCATTGGGCATCCATTGGGCACAGAGTCATGGGTGGTGGCTTGATACTGGTCCTATTCTATGAAGCTTGAATCTGATGTTTGCACTTGGCGACCTTGAACCTGCCCCGTTGTTCTGGAAATGGAACCCTCGAAACCCTATTTTAGTTTTTATGTATTTGTTCTATTTTAAAATTAGCAACTCTCATGGTGACCATGGATCTCCCTATTATAAATGTTGAAGGGCCTGTGTATTCACCTAGAGGTGCATCGAACTTGTATAACAATGCAAACCTGGAGCAACAAAAACTTGTGCCAGAGCACTTAGGGAAATAAAACCTATGCTACAACAAGACAATGTGCATACACACTTGGAGAAATTGAAAACCTAGGCTAATATTTACAAGGGCGAGGAATTTTTCCTTTTAGTAGCAGTGTTTGAGGTAGATCCCATTGACTAGAATCTGCAATTCTTCGCCATCCAACTTAGCCAGCCGGAAGGCATTGCTACTTGTACATCTTTGTGACCATGTAGGGGCCACTCCAAATGGCATCAAACTTGGAATGTTTTCCTGGTTTTTCCCGATCTGCATCCCACTTTAGAACTAAGTCCCCCTCTTGAAAGGTCCTTGTTCTTACTTTCTTATCAAAGCTCTTCTTGATCAATGCTTGATCTTTCTCCATGATCTGAATTACATGTTCTCTTGCCTCTCCTACTTCCATTAGCTCTGCATACCTGATTTCCATAGGTTCAAACTCAGCTAGTTCCAACTGTTTCATGAGCTCCAAAGTGGGAAACTCCAATGATATGGGCAATACTGCCTCTTTTCCATATACAAGCTTGTATGGGGAGCTTCCTATGGACCTTTTGGATGTGATCCTATCAGCCCATAGAGCTGATTTGAGATTTGTGTGCCAAGTTCTCTGATTTTCATCAAGATTCTTCTGATAATTCTTAGTAGGTTTTTGTTTGTGGACTCTACTTGGCCATTACCTTGAGGGTAATAGTTTGATGAAGTGCTGAGGTATACACCATTCTTGACAGCCCATTCAGTGATCCTTGTACCAAGGAATGCCAATGCATTATCTGATATAATAGTGGCAGGGACTCCAAACCTGGTGGCTATTCCTTCATAGAAATCCAAGATGTTGGATTCATTTGCCTCCTTAAGTGCCACTGCTTCAGTCCACTTGGTGAAATAGTTTGTTGCTGTAAGTATCCACTTGTGGCCCTGCTTGAATTTGGGTTAATCACTCCAATGAAGTCTAGTCCCCATTGCATGAATGGATGATCCACTGAAATTGGATGAAGGGGTAGGGATGCTAACTTTTCCTTCCCTGTGAAGAATGCACACTTCTTTTACTTCTTGATCCATGAGTAGCAATCACTAAACATCGTAGGCCAATAATAACCATCTTTCATGATTTTGAGAGTTATTACTTGAGGAGAAAAGTGGCCTCCTGCTTCTCCATCATGGAACTCATGCAACACCCTCTCAATTTGGCTTGTCCCAATGCACCTCAATAGAACACTATTGATGTCCTTCTTGAACAAGACACCACCAATAAGCACATATGGGATGGCTTGTAATCTGAAGTATCTCCTCTTTTCTTTGTTCCATTCTAGAGGGCACAAACCTGTTTGGAGATAATGCACCAAGGCTTGAGTCCAACATGGAATAGGTGCATCATTAGTTGGCTGCTCTTGATCATTCTGTAGTAACAGGACAACCTCTTCTTCATCCACTGACTCAACTTGTTGCTTGGAAGTGAGCTGCTCACACAGACCCTTGCCATGAACCAATTTGGTCACTTTGATTTCAATATCATACTCCATTACACGAGTGATCCAACCTACTCTCTTCTCATTCAAGTCCTTGTTTAGGAGAAAATCCTTGACACCAGCATGAGACACTAGCAAGTTGAATCTTGTTGTTCGAGACCAAGTGTCTGAACTTCTTCAAACTCCTAATGACAGCAAGGACATGTTTTTCAATGAAAGAATACTTTACCTTGTAATCCTCCAAGATCTGACTGAAGAAGGCTATGGGTTGTTCTGAACCTTCCTTGTTAGGCTGAACCAAGATATACTGAGATTGTGTCTGACCCTCCAAAAGCATACAACATGAAGTCCTTTGAAAATTTTGGGTTAATAAGAGTTGGGGCCTGTGATATTGTGAGCTTGATGGCCTCAAAACTCTTTTTTCCTTCTGTTGTCCATTTAAATGCAAGACTCTTCTTCAACATCATTGTTAAAGGCTTTACAAGAGTGGAAAAATTAGGCACAAAATATGTGAACAAAGTTTATTCTCCCCAAAAGCTTTGGAGAGACTTCTTGTGTTGTGGTAATGGAAGTGTTTGATGGCTTCAACCCTTTCAGGATCAATTGTTAACCCTTCTCTTGAGACAATGTGGCCCAACAATTTTCCCTCATGTGCCAAGAATACACACTTCTTTGGATTCAATGACACTCTGAACCTTCTACACCTCTGAAATACCTGCCTAAGGTGGAAGAGATGGTCTACAGCATTCTTTGAGAAGATGGTGATATCATCTAGATACACCAGAACTATGTTGTTGATTAAGCCTTTGAATGCCATGTCCATAGCTCACTGAAATGTTGCTCCAGCATTTGACAATCCAAATGGCATCTTCTTATAAGCATATGTACCCCATTTGGTGGTGAAGGTTGTCTTGAACTGATCTTCCTCTTTCACCATTATCTAATTATAGCCTGAGTATCCATCTAGCAATGAAAACCTCTCAGAGCTAGCTACAACATGTAAGATTTATTCCATTGATGGAAGTGGGTAGTGATCTTTGAGTGATGCTCTATTTAGATCATGAAAGTCCACACACAATCTGATTTCTCCATTTCTTTTCCTCACAGGAACCAAGTTTGTAACCCAACTTGAATGCTTGATAGGGAAGATGATGTTGGCCTCAATTAGCTTGTTCAACTCTTTTCTCATGAGAGGTTCAATGTGAGGGTTTACTGGCCTTTTCTTCTGTCTAAAAGGCTTAGATCCCAGATCCAGCTCGATAGTGTGTTGTGCCAACTTTGGGTTGAAACCTCTTAAATCCTTGTAAGTCCAAGCAAAGACATCTGGAATTCTTGACAAATTTGAATGAACTCATATTTTTCTTGTTGGGTACTTACCTTGCCGATTCGCAACATTTTTCCTTCATCTATGGAAATGGGCTCTGAATCTTCACCCTTTACCTGAATATTTTCTTTCTCCTTCCGGAATTGATCATTTGGTTGAAGATTGACTCCAAAGTTACAAGACCCTTTGGTAATTTTTTGGTTCTCAGCTGCACCACTTGGTCACCATAATGTTTGTTCCAACTTGTCTTGGTTTCTAGCAGAGAACTCAACTTCTTCTAAAAATTTGACAATTTGTTGATCATTCTCGAAGACTTGCCAACTTGTGTTGTTATCTGGAACAGCTGGTCTTACAACCACTTTGATATGGGGCTGAGACTTATCACTTTTGATACTCTCTACTACATCAAATGTCGCCCCAATTGCTGCCAATCTGTCTTCTGCTTCATTCTTTTTCCTAGGTATGGACACAATGTCAAAAGCTTCAAAGTCCTCGATGAGGTCCCATACCTAGTTTTTATAGCTCCTGAGTAGGTCATTCCTTGGTAGCATGTTGTCCTCTGACTTGGTTCACAATCAAATCACTATCACCAAATATTTAGATTCTTGATCCCTCTCTTTCTTTCCCAATGAAGTCCATGGATCAAGGCTTCATACTCTATTGTGTTATTTCGAGAAAGAAAATTGGAAATGGAAGGCTAGAGTAATATTTCATACCTTGTGGTGAAACAAGCATAGCTCCTCCTCCAGCTCCTTGTCTACTTCTTGAGCCATCAAAGAATAACTACCATACCTCATTATTATCCTTGTGGTCTGGCTTAGTGATGTTAGGAAGAGGATGATTCTCCTCATGTAAATAATAAAATCCTAGCTCAGATTCCTCCATTTCCTTGTAAGGGTCAAAAGCATGCCTCTTGTTTTCCCATTCATTAAGAGTCAAGTATGGAATATATCTAACTTTAGTATCAGCTTCATGGGTGCTTGGATAATCTTCTTGATCAAGGGCTGAACAATTTACATTGATTGGACATCGGTGTATGATGGATCAATATGGAAGTTTGCAATAGGATCAGATCTAATTGTAGCCTTAGCTCCATATCTTGTTCTAAATAACATGTGTGACCAATCAGTAGACAAATAACCTCCAATTTTAGCAGTGAAGTCCCTTGACAAACATAATGCAAAGTGTGGTGGAAATTCTATGACTGATACATTTTACAAGATAGTCACATTGGGACATGCATGCAATGTGAGGCTTAAATCCTTGATTACCCCAACCATGTTGTTACTATTGTACCATCCAATTGTACCACACCTTTAGAAATGACTTCATATTGAAGACCCAACTGATCAGCTATTTGTTTTGGCATTACAGAGCTACTTGCTCCTGGAATCAATCATGTAATTATGTACATTTTTTTCCCCAATGATCAATGAAACATAGAATGAGAGGGGGTTTCAGATTCTTACCTTTGTGATCTCTATGATTTCCTTCAGGCTGAGCTGCATTGGTAAGAACTTTCTCTTGCTGATTGGGTGACTGGTTTGATGTTGACCAATTTTCCATAGCAGCCTCGCAGTAGGTCTCTTTGTCCTAGGGATAGCCAATGACTCCCACATCGAGATGTTTACATTTGTCTTCTTCATCTACTCAATGATGTTAAATGGGGATGAGCTATCTTTTTGCATCCCTTTCCTTGCACATTCTTCTCTTGCACATGGGTTATTACAACTAGTGCCTGAGCGGGTCTGGAAGGTGGCTTGGGCTGACTCTACACATTGGGAGTTGTACCTTGATTGCCAATACCTTGTGGAGTAACAGAGGGTTGTGGATTACCTGAGTTTTATGATTGTCCCTCTCCAATATTCCTTTTCTTGGACCATGTATTGGCAAGCTATACTTTGAGAAGGGGCTTGGTTAACTCCACAAAAGTCTTTTGTTGCCTAGTTAACTAACATAGTTTCAGTTGGAGGTGTCTCTTGCTGAGCTTCTTGCTACTAATTTTCCTCTTGAATAGGTTCTTAGGACACACCAAAGGTCTATACCATCAAGGCCTAATTTAGTGCACCATTGTAACATGTTGATTGATAATGAGGTAGTCTGCAGGGGTAACACTAGTCGTACTCCTGTGCCATGTTGTTTTGTGTTGGAACTAAAGCTTTTGATGTTGAAGATGCATTTGGATTATATGGTCTGAATGATCTAGCAGCATTGAGGTTGTCCTTGGTTCAAATTTTTATTTGTGGCATGACTTGGTGGTTTATTTTGTTGGTATGGGGGCCTAGCTTGATACTGAGTTTGAGGCTGATATGGCCTAGAACTTTGAGCTTGTTGTCTCTCGATAGTCACTATCTTGTTTCCTAGGTTCTGCAATTGTTTCAAGACTTCTTGGAGCTCATTTGAGGAGCTAGAAGATGAGGTGGAAGCTTTAGTTGAACTCTAATTCCTTGGAGTAGGTATGGGAGCTAATGTGGGTGTTTGACTAGTGCTTAGAGCTTTTAGTTCTAGATATAGAGGCATAGGTGGCCTAGGTGCAAGTTTACCAGCCTTGAATTAAACAATTTTCAGCTCTAATGGAAATGTTATAGGCTGTAGGTAAGGTTACAACTCCCATGGATTGAATCATTAAGGCAATATCAGAATTCAAATCTCTAAGGAAGTATAGAAAATAACCTTCATTTGTTGGTCTTAAGGCCACTAGAATCCTATCCCACGTCCTTTGGAATCTAAAGTTGAAGTCAGTCAACTGCTCATTAGGAACCCTCTTGATTGTTTTCAGTTGTTCCACAAGGATAGATTATCTCCCTTCTCTCCAAATTGATTGTGAAGATGAAGATCTCTACACAAATGGTCCCAATTCTGAATAGAACCTATTGTTAGACTTCTGAACCATTGTGAATGCTTTACCCTTGAATGAAGAGGCTAACAATTTGACTGCAATGTCCATCTCAATGATTTCATGAATTACACAGACATTTGCAATGTCTTGAATGTGGTCACTCGGAGTAGTCTTGTTCTCTCCAGTGAAATATGGAATGCTCTTCAATGCTGTAACTCAAACTAGATTTTGTGCATTGAGAGTGAGTGGGCTATTACAAGTGAAGTTGACATAGGGATTGGGTGGTGGATGTTCCATTATGATTGGCCTAAGAACCCTTGTTGATTGGAAGAAAGGCCTACTAGGGGGAGGTGTTTTGACAAGGTTCTATTTGGTGGAGATGGATACCTTTGAGCTCTTCTTCCCCTTCTCCCTCTATCTGGGGGAAAAGTGATAGATAAATGAAAAATCCCTCTTCTCTAGTTCTCCATCTAATCTGGATTCTTCTCATGAATTATACCGATGGGCTGCTGAAACCAGTGGAATCTACCTCTTTTGGAGTTCCCAGATGTGATAACTTCAGAGCCTCTTAAAAGCTAAAAAACATTACAACAACTGCCCATCAATCTTGTTATGATAAAAATGGAGACCTCTTGGTCCCACCAGGTGTTGCCAAAACTATTAGTGAAAATCATAACACCCCTTGGATGTTTAAACTTGATGGGTTGAGACTCTTCAGTGTGATTGCACAACATGGAGCATCTCTCAAAGTGTGGGACTTTGAAATTGAGAGAGATCTCTGGATGAAGGCTGGTTCCTATTCCTCTATTCAGATGTACATAAATAAATTACAGAGGATTTACTCTAAAACCTACTCTATCTTTCCTAAGCAGACAGAGTTGAGAAGATGTGAGAAAATAAACCTAAGCTAACAAGGTGATGCACCAAAGGAATGTTAAACACCCATTTTACAATTTAACACAGACCATAGAAATGCAATGTAACCACCATGCACAGATAACCAAACTGCAATGAGAGATCAGAATACAACAATGAACACATGAGAGGGTTGAGAATCATCCACAGACATATATTATTGCTCCAGAATTGATATAGTACATTACAGTAGCATAAGAGGCAAAAACTTTGTATTACAACTTGAATGGGAGGTTTGGAAAACTCCAAAAATTCACTTGCAAACAAGGGAAGAAGGGAGGCTGCGAAACAAAAATGTCCAACCCTTTACAATGAGCCAAGCTCTTACCTTTATAGATGCAGTGAAGAGAGAAGGAGAGAAGAGGCAGGAAACCTGATTTGGAGCTCAGCTACTAGCCATCAATGCCCCTGCAAAATACACCCACAATATGTCAAGTCCGCCACTCTATGTCTATTTGGCATGTTGAAGAAGGAAGAACGATGGACCAAATCAAATCTCTGATCTAGTTGTTGAAGCAATCAGATCACATATTAATGGCATGAAGACATTTTTTTCAATTCTCACTCACCTAACCTCATCAAAATTAAAATTTCAGGTTTCCATGGAGTAGATGAGGTCAAGAGCCCTTTCTAATGGTGCCAAATTTGTTGAATTTCAAGCACTGGATCAAAATATATGTCCATTTGAATGTTTGAGTTGGATCCATACAAAAATGGCGAAAAGTAATTTAGCATAATGGGTCCACAGACCCAAGATTCACTTTGTGCCTTTTGCACAAAAATGCAAAAAATTCCCCGTAGCCTTGCAATTCAATTTTGTCAAAAAATCATCTTCGGGCCCACCGTCCTACATTTTCCGTTTGGGTGAAAAGTCCTCCATAGGCCCACTTGCCTGCTTCTGGAAAAAAATCCTTCCAAGGCCCACCTCCTTGCATGTAATTTAGGGCCTGACAAGTGTCTCCTCTAGACATCGAAGGAGGTGTGGCTTATTCTTACACTTTACGCCTTCTCAAGCCAAAAAGTTTGAACTGCCTCTAGCGACCCTCCTTCCCACCTTGACCCGAAACATGGCCACATGTAGAGCTGGTGTGCATTTGGGGACTGCTTTTGGATTTTGTTTTTGAAGTTGTGTCGAAGAAACACATGGCTCCTCTGTGTCTTTTCTCTATTTCTTTGTGTTTTGACTAAGTCCCTTTTGTTTAGCAGGGGCATATGTCTGACCCAAGACACGTGGAGGGCTAGCACACATTTGGGACATGTTTCCCAATTCTACCTTTTGAATTTGTGTGGAGATGACACATGGAGGCCTTTGTTGTCCCTTCCATACTTAGTCAATTTAAGTGGTCGATTTTGTCCCCCTTTTTTACTTTTGGACACATGGAAGCTCTGCACTCACTTGAGATTGACCCTTGGGCTGCCCCTTTTGAATTTGCATCATTGAGACACTTGGCACCCTCCACTGACTCTACCCCATCTTGACTTTTCAACTGTCGACTCTGTCCCTTTTTAGACCTGGGACATGAGGAAGGCTAGCACTTTTCTGGGAGACCTACTTTTAGACTTACCTTTGAAGATGCTCCAAGCTGACACATGGCTCCTTCCGTGAGTCTACAATACTTACCCGATTCAGGCCGATCCCTTTCTTGGATCCTAGACATGTGGAAGCCTCGTGCTAATTTAAGTCTCCACTTTGGGTCACGCCTTTGAATGTGCATCATTGAGACACTTGGTGCCTTCCACAGACACTCTTATACTTAACCGATTTAGGCCTGTTGTCATTTGACTTCTATTGGACACTAACCACATGGAGAGTTGGTGCTAGTTTGAGATTCCACCTCGGGCTCTTACTTTTGAAATTATGTCGAGCTGACACATGGTTCTTTCCACGCATTTGGAATTTTCAATGTTTGGCTCTATCCTTTTTTGGGCCTAGGACACATGGAAGCTTCACGCTTGTTTAGGGAACCACCCTTGGCTTCGACCCTTGAAGGTACGTTATTAAGACACATTGCAACTTCTACCGTCTCTTCCATACTTGTTTTGGGCCTACTCTGAATCATTTGTGAAGCCTGAAGACTTTGAGCCTTTCCCCATTTCTCTCATGAGAGCCTCTAGCTTCTCTATTTTCGATTCCACCTGCAACCTGAATAATGGATTGTAAATATGGGCTCGTTCGCCAAAAAACGACCCTTAGATTTCTTCCTGTGCAAAGTTGGGTTTGGTCAATTTTACCGGGGGCAAAATTGGAACAGCAATACTAAAGTAGGTCTAGGAAGTGACTCTCATACTCTGCCACGGTCATGGATTCCTAATGTAGGTCATGAAACTCATCTATCCTTTGTTGCATGAACCTCCTGGACAAGTATCTACTCCTAAACCACTCCTCGAAGAGCTCCTAGGTGACTATCTTAGAATCCACATGGAGCTTCTTCTCCTCGATCCTCAACCAACCTTGACTCAGTCTCTCAGAAGGTAGATGGCAACACAAGTCTTCATGTTGCTAGTACATGTGCATAGCTTGAATCATTCATTCAAGCTGACCAACCATTCCTCTTCCTGAAATCCTCCATTGTCCCTAGCAAAATGATATGGATGGAGTTTCAGAATCTCTCTAATCTGATCTTCTGTTGTAGATTGTCTGCCTCTAGGTCTCTCAACACAATCATCACGCTTCTGATGGCTCCTAGATCTATCCCTGTGTCCTATAGCCCTATCTCCAAGATCTCTCTATGGTGAATCTCATCTAACTAACTCTACGTGGGATTTATATGTCTTATTCTCATCACTATGTTGGGAAGGTGCACGAGCCTCTACTGATGGCTCTTTGTCATTTCTACTATGTCTCCCTCCCAGGGATCCTCTGCGTATAGCGTTATTAACATCGTGTAATGTCTTAAGCATCTGAGGCAATATGGTGGCTACTGCCTGATTTTGGGGTGGTACGTCTAGGTCCATGTGTAAGAACCCCCGTCTGCTCTACACCTCCTACACAGACTAAGGTGAGAGTTATTTTATTACTCTAGATTTTGTTTTCGATTTTCTAGCTTTTCTACATTTTAAAACATCATGCAAGTTGTGTGATCTAGTTCTAGAGTTGCATTATGTCCTCTTGTTATGCCTTATGTTTCCAAGTGTTCTTGGAGTCCAAACATTGAACCCATGGCTTTAATACCAAGTGTAATGCCCATAAAAATTGACATTCAAAAACCACATTAATCCTTAAACAATTATCTGGAAGGTTGCGACAAATTTGTTTTTTGTTTTAAATAGGTTGCAAGGGTGTAAAACCCTAATATACATTTGATTAATTCCTACTAGATGTTGTTTTTTATATGATAGATCCAATCTAGATTATTAATTAAATATTCTTAATACAGTGCTAATGTCAATTTAATTATTATCAGTAGATAAGTGTCCATTAATTTCTCTTACTAGGTTAAATAGTTTCCTTCTTGGAAAATAACATTCAGTCCACTTCTAATAAACCCTTATCCCTAGTTACCTTAGTTTTTTTTCTTAAATTATTTTCTTTAATGTCCATTGAATTAATCACTAAAACCTAATAGAAGGGTTACATTTTCAACTTAATGCACTAGAGCCCTAAGTGGCCCCATTCACCCAATTACACATACATTTGATTTATTTAAAATTTTACAACCATGATATGGATATTCTCACCTAACAATTATAAGGTTGATTCTTAACCCTTGGATCAAATCAATAGGGACCACAAGATTATATCTACCCTAAAGAAACCATATTCATCCTTAAGGGATTATTCTAAAGAATTCCTTATCCTAAGCTCATTCATTTGTTTCTCTTTGTTTTGCAGGTTGAAGGAGTGGATGCAGTGGATCAAGGAAAATCATGAAAGAGTCTTCTTGGAATCAATGTACAAGAAGAAGGGGATTCCATCCAATGGATCCTCCTTTAGAATAGTTGAATCTTAGATTTAATCATGCATCCTAGTTATTTAATTTAAATGTAAACATATATCCTAGATCTGGTTTGAGATCTATTGTTGATTAATTCACAATTTTTTTTTCATTTATGGGGAATAAACCCATTTTGTATTTCAAGATTTTAATTTTTTTAAATCCCTTTATGCAGGTTGGAGTATGGGTCCAAACAAGCATACATGACCCACACAGGCTGGATCTACCTTTAGGTGAAGTCTAGATCCATAAGAGCCAATAGTTTGGCCAGAAACACGCTCTTCTAAAAAAAATAAGTCCACGCACAGGTGACCGACGGCAGTCTCTTGACCGACTGCGGTAACCTCTATGCTACTGACGTCAGTTCCACTACCGGAACCAGTTTCTGAGGCATCAATATATTTTAGATTATTATTTTAAATACAAGGGATATTGGATTTTTACCAGGAGTAACTTATTATTCAATTTTATGATAGCATAATAGTCTCAAAGGTATCTGATTCAAACAAAAGCACCACAAATGTCCTTCAAGTTTGAAAAATTACAATTTATGCAGTATACAGTGACTGAATTGGTCATCAGAAATACCGACAGTGGTTCAATTGTTGACACCAGTTACTGTCAATTGAGTCTATTTTTATAAAATTTAGCATATCTTTTACATTTTGTGATTTAAGGAATTTTCTAAATGACATTTCCAACAATCATACATTAAATGTTAAGGTTTTAGATTGAGCAAGTCAAAATTCTTAATCATTTCTAGTTGAAATTTAAGCTATCAGTTAAAATTTCAGTTAACTGTAAACATAAAACAGTTGACCGATTTTGGGTATTGCAATTCACCAACACCGGTTTAGACTGACTAGTAATCCTTAGTCACTGTGTAGGCTCTTAAGAGCTTTAAAAATGAATCATTGAAGGAAACCTATAGAATCAAGTGATAACTTTAACTTTACATATATCAAAACCAGAGATTTTTTTAATTCATTCCTTTCAATACAATTTTTTTAAAAATTATGACAACATTTCCTAAGTTTATTTTGTGATCAAACATTAATAGGTTTGAACTTCTTTTCTTTTGGATCAAATCAATGGGGACCACAAGGTAAACTTTTCAAACTTGATATCCATTCTAATTCATTCCTTTATGATATAAAAATTTTAAGATGAAAGGATTACCCTAATACACATTCTTTTGTTTCCTTCCCCCCGGGTAGATATAGAAAAGTGGATAAGAATATGGAAATCAAAGAAACTCCAATGCCAACTATTCTTGGATCTAATGTCACCCGCAGAAGTTAAGGGAATTACAATAAAATGTTCTGACAATAGAAGTAGTTTATTCACAGGTTAATCAATGCATCCAGGTTCTAATAGGATTCGTCAAGAGATGCACCTGATGCGTTTTCTACAGGTTAATCACAATAATTAAAAGGATGGGGACATGAAACCCCCATTATCTGCTAGATCAATATTCCAATAAGGAGATCATAAATCCCTTTATGGAGGTTGGAATATGGGTCCAAACAAAATGCATGCATACTTAGGCATAGATCTACATTCAGGTGAAACTATGTTCCACAAGACTAATGGTTTGCGCCTTCTACGTTTTTTGAACAAAATTAAGTATCACAAACAGGTGACTGATCGTGGTAACACAATGCTAAAATGCAAAGTTCCAACTGGAGCAAGGTTCATTGGGGCAAACAGATAACTTCTCGACTTAGAATGGGATTTGGTGCCCACCTTAAAACCCTATATTGGATTCAAAGCCAGGAGTAACTTCTTATTCACCCTCATGATAACATATAGTCTCACCCTGGTAATCTGATTGCACAACACAAAGCGTCAACAATGCATCTTTCAGTCCTCCCTGAAAAGATGTACCAAGTATGTCAACATAAGTGACTAGATTCTCTTATCCAAGAATCGGGCACCCAATGGTTCAACTCCCATAACATTTTACATGAAATCAAATCTGAGTCTCCCTGACATATAAAATCCCTAGCACTATTGAGCTCCATACACGTTGTGCCTTAGGGATTCTTACCCAATGATTCAACAAGCATACATTAACATTTGGATATCTGAGCAAGGTCACAATATCATATAAAAACAAATCAAGTAATTGTTTGTAGAACCTACCTTTCATGTTAAGTATTTGTATGTCCATACAATCACACTCGGGTAGCTTTTTCGGCGGTCAATCCGCTCCAAAACATGCTCCAAGAATTTGGGGGCAAAAATCACTCCAAGAAAATACTAACTCAGAGGTGGTTCATTAGACCCAAAATGGGTAATGGGTAACCTCCTTATCCACTCAGGTCTGACATTATAGCTTCCTATTCAGATTGTAAGTCGAGGTGGCTTATTGTTTGGATACCCACGGTTTTGTATCAAACTGCTCTTCATTTCCCCTCCTTATGCATTAAAGATGGTCAAACCAAATGATTACAATGTGTTTTGAAATTCGTGGTTGGAATTCCAAAAATCCCATGTTAAACATAATGCAACTCCAAACCGATCTTGGCATTGTAAGGACATAGCAGTGAATATTGTAATAAAATCTTTGGAGTAGCAAGTGCATTCTTGGATGGACTTAGCCAAAACATAATGGGTCCACCATCGTTCAGATATTGTCAATCCTTTGTGTTATTATATTCACTGCACTTTTATTCTGAGGTCTGGGGAATAATCTTGCATATTGCATTCTACACGATTCCGTTTATGTAATGGATTATTCTACATATGTTCTCTTCATTTCCTAATGCAAATCACCTTTGTTAGGGGTCTAGGTTTCAAAACTGTATGACATCTTCTTACCCGAATGTTGTTATTGAATAGACCAATGTCGGAGAACTGACCAATTTCGGCATAGGCCATGGGTTTGGCCAGAAAGCTCCTCTAACATGAATATTTGAATTGTGCATCTAGATATTAAGAGGAATAGGAACCTCTGCTAAATTTAAATATATCCGGAGAGCTATTAAACTGATTTTGCAAACTAAAATACCCTATGACACTTCCTAATTCATTTTGTGATCCAATATTAATATTTGCAACTCTCTTTTCTTTTTCACTACAGAGTAAATTTTTAAACATCATCGCCAGTTGCAGATTCATTCCTTTAGATGCAAAAATATGAAGAGAATGGAAAATACACATTGTTTAATGATATTTCTTCAAATATGATATTACAACTTAATAAAAAAATGTATAATACAACTTTTTCTCTTTTAAATACAATCTACTAGTCTTCCACCTTAAGTGGGAATTACAATAAAATTTCTACAATGAAGGATTTATTTTGATTTCAAACAAATGCTCCAAGTCCCAAGTCTCAAACAAAAATCTCCACCATTTCTTCACTTTAATCACAACAACAAAAATGGGGGAGAGGCGAACACTCTCCACCCAACCAATAATCCAATGAGGAGAAGAAGCTATCCTCCTCATTGGCCCCCAAGCCCCAACCAAAATGCAATAAAGGATGGATCCAACTCATGGAAACAACACAATGATTCCACATAACAATATAAATTTCACAACCATTTCAAAACACATTCAACACAAGATACAATCACAAGAATGAAACTAATTAAAATACACAAGGCTTGAAAATGCAAAGCCAATGGAGCAAGGATATATGGGGAGATCACTTATGCCTCCCAATGGGATTAGGTTCCCACCTTAAAACAATCCAATCCTAAAATACATAACTAATGCCCCTATCCTCTTAAAATTCTTATTTACTCCATCAAGATTCTCTTATGCCTCCCACATTCTCTTATGCCTCCCTACAATCTCTTATGTCTCCCTCAAAAGAACCAAGTAAGAAAAACAAGACTTCTCTTATCCAAGGTGGGGTACCCAACCCAAACTAGCTCCCAAAACATAAAGTAAACTCTTATGCCTCCCTACATATAAGATCCTCATATCCTTCTCATACACCATACATAGAGCATTATACCCAAGAATCCCACAAGCATATAAAACATTCACATACATGCAATATACATAAATAAAAACAAACAAGTAAAAAAAGTGTATCTCCTACCTTTCTATGGTAAGAACTTGATCAAGGAATCACCCTCCAAGCTCCTTGAAGCTCAGTCTAACTCTAACAAGCTACGAGAATGTCAACAAGACATTTCAAAAAAATATCCAACTTGAAAAATAAAAGAACATAAAACGAAATGAAGTAAGCTCCCTAAATAAAAAAATGAACTTACATATAAAGAAAAAATAGAAGAGGAGGGTGAGGTGACTTCACATGTAAGGATGCCACATCACTCATCCTCAACTCCACACCACAAGTCAAACCTCAACCCCAATGCACAATAAATTGGTGGTTGAGAGGAATGAACAAGCTCCTTTCACACACCAATCGAAGCCCACACCCTCTTAAGGAAAAAATTTAAAACCCATGTAAGAAAAGTACAATTAATGTCACTTTTTGTCTTACAAAATACATAATGGGGTCTATTTTATTACCCTCCAATCCATAGGTATGGTATGTATATGAAATTAAGGGGTGTGGGAACAAGCTTAACTTGTCCCACAAGTCTCCAAAAATGGCCCTTAAGCCCAAATCCGAATTTCCAAGGTAAGGTACAGTGTACAACACTCAAAGTCACATACACTCAATCAAAATCATTTAGACGACAAGACCAACAACTCTAATAAATGACTTCATTCATCACATCCCCAAAAAATTTAATAACATTATTAAATTACTTAATAAATCACATTAGTCAACAATGATTAAATGAATTACAATCACAAAACAAATCACATACTCAAAAATAATTAAAAGAAAAAGGGAAGAATTACAAACATAGCCCATGGTCACAATTGGAGGTTTTTCCCTGAAGGGAACCCCCTAACAACAAATAAATAAACATAACACATTACACATGTTGTCATGATGACCATCGTAGTATCAATCCGATATTCCGCTATGGTTGGCCTCCAATCCCCTTTTTATTGTTGTGATATAATTACCTACAAAATCACACAATACCTCCTTTGGCCTTGTGGCCACATCTAAACAACAAAGATAAAATATACAAAAATAAATCAATAACCATTCGCATATAGCTAAATCATCATCTCTACTTAACAATGTTATCATTTGTCTAAAATTCCAACAACATATCAATTCTATCTTTTATAAATTTCAAAAAGATCACAAGATTAGTTCAAATGCTAAATCCTACTCAACATGACAAGAATTCCGAATGTCAGTAATATATATGCCAACAACACATCATCATCATCAATATAAAAATGTCTCTCTATGTCTCTAAGCATCCACACAAATCATACTATGAATCATAATCCATCAATAGTCATAATATCTCTATCATCTAACATCATGCTAAACCAAAACGAGACAAGAATATCCATGTCTATAGTCAACAATGATCGAAATCAAAATATAATAAGTGTCGAAGAGGAGTGGGCACTACAAGGTGATTTTTTAAGTCATTGCAAACGCTAGTAGATAGGTATAATAACGTCATTTTAAATTACTTGCTAACAATTTTATAAAACAATCATATCAAAAAACAATTTGGCTACAATAAACATTTTAAATGACAAGGTTCCAGTTTCATCCTCTTATACTTATTTTGATGATAAAATAAGGATTATTTGATATCTTTTTCCAAAGTAAAATAGTACAATCCACTCCATTAACTTAACATAATCTACAATTACAACTAAGAGTAACATTTGTTAAATAGGAAAAAGTACAACTACCTACGAAATACTACATTTTCCCAATATGTAGCACTATCTTGTCATCATGGCAATAATGAAAACAATGCATTCTATTTTAAAAAATGACTAAAATATTCTAAATAATTACATTGCATTCAAATAACATGCTAATAAAAGACACAAATTTTGTTTTTACTACTTTTTTTTCAGGTATGCAACCAATGTTGCGTCAGTCCTACAACTGAGTATGGAAACCCCCTACACTCAAGCATAAAGCCACACATTCATCATTTCTAACAATTTTGTTTAAATAGAAGAGAGACGGAGAGGAATGGAGAGGAAGAATATAGATTTCGTTTCTCATGCATTCACACTTTCACTTTCATTTGTACTTAATATTTTAATACTAGAAAGAGAGAGAGAGAGAGAGAGAGAGAGAGAGAGAGAGAGAGAGAGAGAGTATGCAGTGCCCACTCCTCTTCGACACTATTTCATCTTGATATTTATATCATTGGACTGATATTAAGACATTTTTAGTATGATAGATTGATCAGTAGATGATAGATTTCACTTATATTTGGACTATTAACATTATGATGTTTACGTTTTATTATGATGCATTAGATAGTGATGTTAGATCGCTCGATATATGTCGATTTTCATGATGTGAATGTTATACTGACATGTTACGTTTTAGGATTTTTGGAGTATAATTGTAATCTCATGGATGTTAGGGTTGGATTTTGATATACTGGTTGATAATAGAATAGCTAATGTTGAATGATGAATATTGAGTTTATCTATATATTTTCTTGATGTTGTTAATACGACCGAAAGACCAGAGAGGTAGTTTGTTGTGCGCAAGAATTTTATCACATACATCAAAGGGGATAGGGGACTGTTGAACAGATAATATATAACACTTAGCAGAAGGCATATAGAAGATTCATGTGGAAGAGAAGATCACGTTCAAAGGCAGTGGGAGGATCGGGAAGGAATCGCGCATGAAGGAAAGAGACAGATTCAGTACTTAGCCATTTTCATGATTATGATCTATTTTTGGAAGATGGCGTGCGGAAGCACACAAACAAGGGAAAAGACTTGCATGACACACATCGGCTATTTTTGGAAGAGCAGACTATGGAGCACTTTGCATGGATGCGGGCTAAAGATAGAATTACTACTGAAAGTTAACTAGTGAGAGATCTATTGTTAGCACACTTGCATGTGTGGCTGTAATTGTAAAGGCACATGGATATTTTCAGCATGCGACCTATTTTGGGATTAGATAAGTGGTGAAGGGAAAGTCCCCACCCTTATAAATATGTAATGAACTGCGTAGTATAGGAGATAGTATGTGAGAACTGAATTATTGTGAGGTTATGCTGCCAAATATGATGCGCACATAAACTATGGTATTATCTATTGTAATGAGCTTATGTGTATTTATCATGTTTAATATAATGGAGTGTATTGGCTGAAATCATAGTGTTAATTCTCAAGTATAATTGGTTCTTGCATGCTTGATTTCATCATGGTTATCATTTAAGTATGTTATTCTTTAAATCTAGATCTGAACATGCACTATAGAAATGATGTATTAATTATGGATCTGAATGCATTAAGTCTTCATCATGTTAACATCCTGCAACAACAACCCTAAAGAGGGGCTTGGTACCTTTGCATGCACTTTGGGTGAGCACTTAGTCTAGGCTAAGTGATGTGCCTAGTGCGCTTGGGCTTTTACTAGTAAATTCTAGGCTGCATCATTGGTTCCATTTCTGGGACCTCTTTTTTCAGTTGTTTTCAGGATGGTTCGCGATGAAGACATACCAGTTGACCCTAACAAGTGTTGAGGAGTGGATACATGATCAAGAAGAAGAATACACATGGAGGTTCAGCACTGGATCTGAGTTTGATGCACACACGTGGGTGGAGCAGAAATCTGTATGACTGTTTGTATGAGAGCTTCTTCGCTATCTTTTTGGTAGAACTATACGAGTGGCTGGTTGCTTATGCATCTAAATGGAATTGGAGGTATCACACACTTGTCTGGATGCAGGAAGAATTTAAGACCCTTTCTAATGCTGATCTGATTTGGACTTGTGTTGTGGATACGTAGTTCCATGGTGTTTTGAACAGCTATATCTTGGAGTACTCAATTTCCACTTATTCATGCCCATAGGTATCTGAATTCCAATTTTTACGATATCCCAAGGGAACTTACCTGCAAGGAATTCCACTGGAAATCAAAATTTTGATGGTAACCCTGAACTTGGAGAGTAAATTGATGGCTAACTAAACCCCACCATGAGCAGGGGGTAGGAGAAGTTTTGGTGAAAGATGGCAGACCTAGCGATACAAAGGAAGTAGAGACGAAAGGCGGATTAAGTATAATGAGGCACTGTGAGAGGGAGATAGAGAAGCAGTGGGATGTTGCAGAGTGAATGGAATTGTGGAGAGAGATGGCTTTGAGAAGGATTTGAATTTCATGCAGAAGACGTGGAATCTAAGCATCAGGAACTCCACCATTTGGGAAAGCATGATACGGGAACCCTCCTCGGCCTCATGTAGAAGCATGCCAGGAGAGACGACCTGGGTTGCGAGCACACATCTGAATCCACCTGGAAACCTTTCCCTTACACTTGGTCTTCCAGTATCTAGTACAACTAATAGTCAGCAAGACTAATTTAGGTAGTGGGAAATTAGGAGTGAGTCATATAAACAATCACATCGATGGCAGTGCAAATGACTTCATTGATAAATGGGAGTACCTTTATGCATGTTTCATCTGCACAAAATTCAGGTGCACAGACTTTTGGACTCTCTTCTGGGAGCAGTAATAATTCACAGACCGTGTCGAGGTGCAGTTCAGTACTACTGTTGGGACACAAGGAAGTACATCTTCTGGTCTGACTCTAGCTATGGGTTCAGGATCAAGAGGTATAGGTGGCTCTAGTTCTGGTGGATCTGGTGGTTCTGGAGGCAGAGGAAACACAAGAGGTTCTGGATCAATGTGGGCAGGGTCCACACCAACCCCAGAATATTTACATGGAGATTTCTCTTCGTCTTCCAGAGTATAGGGGCATAGAAGATGTTGTTGAACATGTGCACATGTGTGAAATATTGTGGCATGTAAAAGGAATCACATGGATTCTGAGCGTAGGACAAGTCAATTTGCTACTACGTTATAAGGGCATGCACACAAAATGGTATACAAATTTTGACCCTGATCAAACTTGCGTAGACTATGCAGCTTTAAAAGATTCCTTCCTTAAAGAATTTCATATCCCTGAGTTTGAACAGAAGAGTATAAGTGCACTTAAGGATATTAAGCAACGACACTACTGAGAGTGTCAAAGAGGATGATGCCTCGTTTCAAAACGTTGTTATCTAAACTTTCTTATGATATTCATGCAAGGAAGCATACGCAATGGTTCGTTGGGGACCTAATTACACCTTTTAGAAGGGTGCTATCACATAAGACATACACTGATCAACGTGAAGCACTTGAAGAAGCTTTATGTGCTGAGGAAGTTGGAAGTATAGACACTGGGGTGAGCCCATTTTTAGAAGCACAGATCTCAACTATGGAGAAATCAGTTGGAGAAGCTATCAGAAAATTCAGCACATGAGACACGCACAGGGATTTGGTGCACAGATTGTGAAGTGGAAGGTCACACAAAGGATAGTTTTCCCCGTATATCAGTGCGTTCATTGTTTTCGGACTATGAGATATGTCATTTTAAACCATGATGCTAGCCACTACCCATTATTACAACACATGATAAGGAAGAGAATTCTCTTATGCTACTGTAAAATTCTACAGGTCCACAACTCATGACATGGAAGACTACTGACTGATTGGTCAGATCCATGATGCTATAGATATTGGTGTACGATAGATATGAGTTTCAGATAACTCTAAAGGCAAGAACAAGCATCAGGATCAGGATCACAATCAGGTGCGCTATGATTGGAATGAAGGGCGTTTTGAAGGCGGTCGTGGCAGAGGTCGAGGATACCATGGTGGATTCGGAGGATGAGGCCGTGGTGGTGGACGAGGTGAGTTCCCTCGTGGAACATGTTATGCATGCGGATATCCTGACCACTACAGGCATGAGTATGTCCTCAAAATATTACATGTTCTTTCTGTGGAAAGAATCATAGTTATGAGGAATGCCCAGGACTTGTATGAGCATCTTAGTAAGTAACATAAACAAGAAAATAAAGGCAAAGGATGGTTAGGATATAGTGCATTGTGGAAAATCAGTGGATGCCCAAGTTGGAAGTAGAATCTGAGGCATTGCAAGTAAAAATCACTGACCCGTGCTGAAGCGATGTGTGCCAAAGAAGCATTGCAGTAGAAGCCTACCATCACTAAGGAGGAGGTTCTACATGCATGGTACCCAGATCCCGCCCATCAGAAGGAGGTTTACCAAGAAACCATGGAGGTACTCAGAAATTTTAGGGTGAAATACAGTATTTAAAGGAGCAATCAAGAAAGATGGAGCAAAAGAAAGCTTCAGAGACGGTCCAATCTGATATGGATGACTTGAAAGAAGTGTGCAAATTGTTGCACCAGGACAATATCATTCCACTATTATGGGGGATTGGTTAAAGGGAAACACTCCACGTGTGAAAGTATTGAGACTGGAAGGAAATCCTGACATGCAAATATTCCCCCTCATAGCATTTATTATGACAAGGAAATCACTCTAAATGCTATGTTGTGGATGGGTGACTATTTTGAGTAATATATTGATTGATACAGGCGTGCAAGTCAATGTTCTTACTTTAGATGCATGAGTAAAAATGGGGAGACCTCCATTGCAACCATCCTCTAATTTATTGTTTTCATGGCTAACCGAGACTAAGGCCACTCCCATCAGAGTTTTAAAAGATGCATCCATTACCATACAAGGAGCCAAGTTCACTGGAGATTTTGAGGTTTTAGCTGCTGGCAGAGTTAGATAGATTCCCAGCTCTACTGGGGCATCCTTGGTGCTATGCAAATAATGTTGGATCTTTGGTTCAACAAGGGTTATATTAGCTTTGAAAATAAGGAGGAAAGATTTTTTATCCCTTTAACATATGGCAAATCTGTGCCCTATGTTGAGCCCTTGAGTGAGGAAGACCTGAATAGGATTTATGTACGCGCCATTTGGGATAGAAAAGGTGCATGAGCCATGTAAAGAAGGAATTATTCAGTGGGAGTGATGCACAGTCTATTAGCGATACTACAAGTGTTGCTTGTGATAATTGGGCTCATAACACTTACGAGTTGGTAGGGCACGAAGTAAAGAGCATATTTCCTAGGGACAGATAATCGTGTTGTATCAGAGAGAATAGGTAACAACTTGGTACCTTGTTACACTAGAGAAGGAGACCCTATGGTGTTCCTGCGTGCCATGGAAGAACAATGGATAGACCCACTTGGAGAGATGCAATATGCTAGCATATACCCTACGCAAGACAGTATCACGCTGGTGGGTGGTTCACAAGGATAATCTTGTAGGATGGAATGAAATTAGGATTGCTCTTGCCACTAGGTTCTTCAGGAGCAATGCACCTACTCAAGTATGTCACTTATCATGGTAATCAACCTTGTTCGGCACCACGTTTAGGAGTGTGAGAGACTTTGGATAGAGGGGCAGGAAGCTTTACCACCTTCGCTCTGGGTGCATACAAGTTTTATTCCACTTTACAAGGTTGCACGTGTTCTTGGTATGTATATGCAGAACTCCATAGAGAGACTGGAAATTGGCAGGATTTAATTGTAGGAATGACCTAGACATTTGACTTCTTCTCTACCAAACCTCCAGTGGAAGAAGCATTAGAGGTCATAAAGACACTTAACTATGGGAGAACTAGTGCAAAGGCTAAAGTCAAATCATTTATGATTTATTTGATGAAGGAAACTCAGGAGCTCGTTTTGTTGAAGAAACAGAGGTTGATGCCACACTACTTCAGTGATCACTTTCCTTGACAAAGAAAAAGGAAAAATAGGTCTACATAGTGGATGATGAAGAAGTATTTCAAATCTGGATGTAAACCATTCATCAGGTTAGGCGTGAGGTGTTGGATAGTGTAGACAAGACCACGCGCACCTATACATGAACCTATTAGCAGATAAAGAAATAGTGAATATTGGAGCATATGTTGAGCCTAAGAAGGCACATAATTAGGGACTATTGGTCAAAATTTGAAGTGGCAAAAATCATAGAGTTACTATGGTTATTATCAAGATGTATTCCCTTAAGGGTACCATGAAATCTTAAAGAAGTGCATGAATCATTAGGGATAGATTAAGACACCCTATCTTAAATAGGGGGTGCGTTGTCTAGTTATAAAGAGACCCTATAGGATGAACCCAAACTTGCATGAAAAGGTCACAAGAAGAGATTGACAAAATTCATGAAGTCTAGCTCAATTATCATAGCCCCTGGACGAGTCAGAAGGGGTTAGTCCAATGGTGATCAGTATCAAGAAGGATCGTCGGACATAAGGATATGTGTGGACTACAGGGAGTTGAATGTTGCATGTGTGACTGATCCCTTTCATGTACATATGGACATTCACTGAGGAAATGTTGGCTATAAGGTATTGCAGGGTGCGATAATCTATTCATTTACAGATGGGTTCTCTGGATATCATAGAGGTTAGGATTTCACCAAGACAAAGCATCAGGAAAAAACTACTTTTACTACTGAATGGGGTATCTTTTCAAATATACCTGTTCTGCCTTTTGGTCTAAAAAATGTGCCTACATGGCATTTTTTGTGCATAGTTGTTTAAGAATTTAAAGAGTTTATTGGGTACAACTTATTACAAGGTTTGGATTTAGATGAGTTGGATGGTGTATGGAATGGTCTGAAAGACCATTATGACAATCTGGATGAATTAATGTTTGAAAGATGTAGACAATTGAGTATCACAATCTTTGAGGCATCAAGAAATGCATATTTGCTACACCATTTTTTTCTTTCTAAATTGTTAGGACACATAATCTATAAGGAAGGTTTGTTGGTTGATCCAGCTAAGGTTGTAGTCATTATCATCCTAAAAGATCCTACCAGTCAGAGTGAGGTGTGTAGATTCTTGGGTCACACGAGGTATTATATAAAATGCATAAAGGGGCATGCCAAGGTTGCTGCACCTTTGGAGGAGTTACTAAAAGGGAAAGGTATGTTCTACTGGGGAGAATCGCAATAGCACACATTCAAGAAATAAAAGGAGAAACTTACTACCACGCCTATTCTGCACTTTCCTTCATGGGACCAACCATTTCATGTACATGTGGATGCCTATGGCATGGTTTTGGCTCAGCCGGGAGAAGGTATTATAGATCATCCTATCTGTTTTGCTAGTAGAAAGTTGACTCCTGTAGAATAGAATTACAAAACTATAGAGTGCGAAGCTTTGTCACTAGATCTATGTGCTACATAAATAAGTCTTATTGGTGTTTGTAATAAGGAAATGTTTCCATTTATATTATGTTTTTAATTCTATATTTTCCTTAATGTATTTCCTTCTTTTTCACTATGCTTTTTCAATTTAGTTGGTTTTTTGTGTAATAAGCGTGTTTGTGCGCAAGAAGCTAATTACTATTTGAAGAATTTATATGCGTAGAGGACTACACATACCATTAGCGTGGGATGGTTATTGATATCTAGGTATAGGATTGTTGAAAATAAGTACACATGAAAGGAAAAAACTACTACGGGTGCTATTTAAACTTGGAGGAAAGAAGAGAGAGAGAGAGAGAGAGAGAGAGAGAGAGAGAGAGAGAGAGAGAGAGAGAGATTGCTTTTGGGAATGAGGACCATAGGTGGAGATGAATGAAGAAACAAGTATAACATGAGGAAGCAGAGGCCATGGGAACTACCAAGGGAAGGTGCAGTGGTGAGGTACTCGGGCGCATGAAGGTGCACTTAAGAGAAGTCTGCGGGTAGAAGGTAGGAAGGCACGCTAGAAGGTTATAGCTTGGGCACAAAGATGTACCGTAAAGAAAGAAAGAAAATGGTTGATTAATGAGAGGATTTTTGGTAGGTGGAGGACTAATAAATGCACTAAATTTTTGAAAATCTATATAGGGATGGGATGATATTTCATTTTTACCGTTGCAATTGAGATAAATTAAAAAGAGCTAAATGCAAACGAGCTGAGAAATCATGTTGAGGTGCGAAGAGTGTGAAACTAGACATGGAGAGAATATTTTTGCACATGAGAAGCTTGCGTTCCCATAGGTGAAGGGTTTGAACAAAGCAGACGTGTTACGAAGGAGCTAGGGAACGTGATTTCAAATAGAGCATGGAGATTCAAACTAGGGTTTAAACTTACCCATTACAGAGTATGGAAAGGAGAAATTTTCAAATGGTGCCGAAGAAAGCACCTGTAACAGGAGTAAAAGGGAAGAAGGTTGAAGTGGAAGAAGAAATTACTCCCAAGAGTAATTTCTCAGAAATTTAGTATCCATAGTGCGTGATTGTGGGACAAGAAGGGTATTCCCACATCCATAAATGTAAAATCAGTGATTACAACCATCGTACATCGGATAATAAGAAGGAGCTAGATGCATTGTTGAGAACAAAAACAAACAAACACATAGCAAAAGACATGTTAGTGTGAGGTGACACTGGTGAGAAGTTACTAAAGCAGATTAGAGTCTACCAGTTGTGCGAGCTGCCATATTTTGGGAAGTATGAATCATTGTATCAATGGTTAATGAGTAAATTCCATGAGGAATTCTTCTACTTCGTCGGACAGAGGGTTAGAATCACAGTGGCCTTGATTTCAACAGTGACAGGACTATGGGTCTCAGGAGTAGATTTGAAGAGTGACTTAACAGATAAGGCAATGATCCTGGAGACAATGAAGCAGTTAGGATATACCAACTGTCCGCGCGGCATGGACATCAAAAAATTGAAGAAGTACCTAGTAGTACAGGTAGCTTCCCATCTTGTAACAAATTTGAATGACCAAGAAAGGTGGTCATAGGTGAATATAATCTAGTTACATGTTGCAAGCAAGATGTCTCAAGGAGTGATCTAAAATCTCATGGATCACATAGCAAAGACAATCGTTGAAGAAGCACGTACATGTGACAGAATTAGTTCTGGTGTTATTTTATTGTCTTTGGTGTTTATGGATATTGGAGTGTCCGATGGGTGAAAGGAGAAGATTTCGGAGTATCCCACGGAAAATAAATCTCTGACAGAAAGATTTAATAAATATCTATGTGAAGGCACCATGAGTGGGCCATTTAAGTAGAGGGAAGAGATGTGGTATGACAGGATCCACGTGGCATTTGAAGAGGAGTGATGCATACCCAAGGAGTTACCTTCAGTGGTGGGTAAGGAAGTATAGTTTATAGTCTACCAGCATTTTTGCATCGTGTGATTTGTGATGAAGGACGGAGCTTGGAGCCCTCTGTGAAAACTACCATATGCCTTCATAGCACACTACTTCCAGTCATCAGTTATCCCATTCAAAGATGTGTGCCGCCTAAGCTTCATCACAGATAAGGTAGATTGTGATTATCACACTCTGAGAAAATCGTATGTATATCCAAGATGGACTGCCTACATTGAGAGGCTTATCTCAAATATAATAAGCATGAAGCCGGTAAGCTTGGTCGTCGGAGCAGCACTTGTGTATATTCAACTTAATCCCAAGCTAGAGAACAACAAATATGTGGAAAATGAATTCTTGCTTCCAGGGCTACCTAAGGGAAAGCATACAGTAGAAAATGTGCTAACCCCACAGCCTTCAGAGACCATAGTGGGCGATGAAGAGGAAGAGGAATGAGAAGATAGTGGTGGCCTCGAGCATGGAGGAAGAATACAACCTACAGACATGGTAGGAATTGAGCACATGACTACACCACCTCAAGACAAAGAAGGAGATGATGAGGACCTCGATGCAGTACAAGGAGAGCACCGATTCAAAAGGTTATTCAAGAGAACAAGAACCCAAGGTGATACTTCATAATAAAATCATAACTCACCACGACTCTCTCCATAGAAGGAGCCAGCTAAGAAGAGAAGAAGGAAGTTAAAGTTGAACGAGGAGGTGGAAGAGTATGAGGAGAGTGTGCCCGAATCTCCTACACCTCCAAAGGATGTGGAAGAGCCAAAGGAAAAATAAATGAAGGATGAAGAAGAAGGATAAAAGGAGGTAAATGACACAGTGCATGAGACTACTCAAGGCATAGCAGAACAAGCTCCAAATCTTGATGCTCAAGTTCCTAAGGGGCCAAGATTGAACAGGACAAGTGGGGAGTATACTGCATCGATCATGGAATACTTTGAGGACACAAGTAAAATTATGCGTGCCTATTTCCAAAGCATGGTCGGCCTTAAATAATTGTATGGATGGGAGCTGATGGATGAGGATATGGCCACTGTGCATATAAGGAAGCAGTTGTCTTGGTCAATACAGACACATATAGACGAACCAAACTTTGACGTATGTGAAGATTCATGTGTATCGAGGAGATTGAAGAAGGCACCTCAGGTCAAACACATAATAGTAAAGACTACTGCTATGTCGGATGAACAAGTAAGTGATGCCTTGGTGAAGGTGTCAACAAAGGTGGCAAGGAGGAATATGGATAAGGTTGTAACTATTAGGGCACTCAAAGAAGATATCAAGGCCAAAGAGGCAAAGATAGCGTTCCTACGACAAGAGAAGGACTTAGAGCAAAAGAAGAACATTGCTTTCATCAGCATGGCAGAGGAAATTGAGAGACCATGTCCTGAAAGCAAGACCACATTTGGAGTCCAAGGTACCAAAAAAATTTCCTTCGGCAATGCATTATGTATAAACCTTGGTGGATTTGGTGCTTGAGGATGGACCTATGCACATGCCAGCACCAAATAATCCTGAGCAGGAAGTCAGAGTGAGAAAAGGCTTCGTGTGATGAGGAAGATTGCATCTTATGAGGCATTGCTCCAAACCTTGCAAAAGGAGCTGAGGAAAGAAGACCAGGTATTGAATATTTGCATAGCTCCGGAGGTGGTCATCAGGATAAGGACCATGGTAGAGGACAATGAAGTCCTAAAAGTGATGAAGGATGAGACACTAGGTCGCACATAGAGGTTGGCATTGGTAAAACAAAATTGTGAGGCCCTTGCAGCAGCACAGGAACCCCATAAGGAAAGGTTAGATGAGCTGGGGAAGGTTATAGCACAGAAGATGGATATGATAGAGGGAAGAATGTATGCAATATCAAACATTGTTCTAGTTTTTTAGGATGAAAAGGGGGACATTTCCCAAGATGAGTTGGAGTTTATTGCGGTAGATATACCAGAAAAATTAAAGGCTGCATTGAGTGAATGGAAGACATTAGAGGCTGAAATAAAACGAATAATAACCCAAACTCATTCATCTAGTTGAAGAAGAGGATATTTCTAAGTAAATCATTCTTTTGTATAGAAAATTATTTATTATCCTCTATTTATATTCTTTCTCATTCTTTAAGCATTCAAAAGGTAACCATTTCCGGGGTGGTAATGCAGTTAGTGTGGGGGCAATGTTGAACATACAATGTATAAGACTTAGAAAAAGGCATACAAAATATTTGCGTGGAAGAGAAGAGCATGTTCAAAGGCGTGGGAGGATCAGTAAGGAATAGCGCGAGGAGGACAGAGACAGATTCAGGACTTAGCCATTTTAACGATTATGATCTATTTTTGAAGATGGTGTGCGGAGCACGCAAATGGGATGAAGACTTACATGTCACACATGGGCTATTTTTGGAAGAATGACTATGGAGCAATTTGCATGGATATAGACTAAGGATAGAATTACGACTGATAGTTAACAAGGTGAAATCTATTGTTAGTGCACTTACATGGCTGTAATTGTAAAGGCACATGGCTATTTTCAGCATGCGACCTATTTTTGGGATTAGATAAGTAGTGAAGGGCAAGTCCTTACCCTTATAAATATGTGGTGAACTACGTAGCATAGAGATATTATGTAAAAACTGAGTCATTATGATGTTATGTTGTCAAATCTGATGTGCGCATAAAGTATGGTATTCTCTAATGTAATGAGCTTCTGTGTATTTATCATGTTTAATATAGTGGAGTGTATTGGCTAAGACCGAGTGTTAATTCTGAGTATGATTGGATCTTGCATGCTTGATCTCATCTTGGTTATAATTTAAATTTGTTATTCTTTACATATAGATCTGAATATGTAATGTAGAATGATCTAGTAAGTATGGATTTGAATGCATAAGTCTTCATCATGCTAACATCTTGCAACAACAACCCTAAAGAGGGGCCTGGTACGTTTGCACGCTTCAGGTGAGTGCTCAGTCTAGGATGATTGATGTGCCACCTCGCCTAGGATTTTATTGGTAAATTCTAGGTTGCATCATACATCGAGGGGGATAGGGGACCAACCACAGAAGGATGTCAGGTGTTGAGAAATGAGGGAAAATTTGACAACCTGTGTAATGTTATGTAGTGTGTGTTTTACATGTTTTTTTTGGAGGTCTCCCATGGGGGAGTGACTTCACATGTGTGGCCATGGGGTGAATTGAATCCCCTTTCTTTAATTTTTGTATGTGATTTATTTATGTTTTGTGTATTTAAAATTTGAAAATTCTTGTCACTTTATTATTATGTGTAAATATGTCTTAATTAAGCTAAACTTCTTCTTATTGGGTTGACTAAATTAGGGATGTGACAAATAGTTATGATGATATTTGTTGGTTCTTGTTGTAAGTAAAATTTACGTGGATCTGTAAGTGTTTTACTCTACCCCAACTTCAAAATTCGTATTTTTACTTGGGGGCATTTTTGGAGGCTTCTCTCATGCCTCTTAAATTTACCCAACAACCCTACCTATGGGTTGTGACACTTGTTTTTGACCTTTTTGTCTATTTTTGAGTGTTAAAGAAGTGAAATTATTGCACTTTCTGTCTACCCCAATTTATTATGTCCGTTGAAAGCATGGTGTGCAAGTTTTGAGCCATGTGATTTGTCATAGTCCTTGCATGTGCATTGATTTTCTTGGTCTTGGTGTGTTTAATTTAGTGTGGGAATGGAGGAATGATGAATTGGAATCCTACATGGAGCCACTTCATCATCCTCACATTCCATTTTTATTTATTGGTGATTTTTGGTTAGAATGGGGGTTACTTGTTCTTTTCTCTTCTTGTGCATTTTTTGAATTGCATCTTATTGGAGTTCTTTTGGGAATTGCTTGACTTGGAATTGAAGAGGCTTCTGGAATTTTTATTGGAGCTGGATGGAGAGGTAGGCTCTCCACCTTTGTTATTTTATTACTTTTCTTGTTTATATGCAATGTTTTGGTTGTTAAAAATGTTTTTGTCTCTTGAATGTGCTTGTGTGTTGGTTAGGTAATAGGCCTTAAGTTGGGTGTGGGAGAACATCTTATGGGACCATTAAGAAGGGAAAAGAGAGTTTTTTTAGGCATTAATTTGGTGGGAGTGTAAATGGGAGTCTTACCTATGGGGAGTGAAAAGGAAATCATGGTTTTGTTGCATGCTTGCAAGGGAGAGAAGGATTTTGCGTGATCTTTTGTGCACTTGGAGGCTTAGGGTAAGACTCCCACTTCACTTGGTAGGTATAAGGAGGTGGTGTCGAAAGCCCTTTCTCTATGTATTTTGACCCTCAAACCTTTGTATTGTTGTGTATGTGTAAACTTGTTGTATATGTGATCTTGGTTGAGTTGAATGCCTTATATGTATGTTTGTTGAGAAGCCACTTTCTTGAAAGTTGTCATTGTTGCTCAATGCTCCTCATGGTTCTTTGGTTTGGGCTCGAGAGCCATTAAGGGGATGGATTCTCCTCTTAATAGATTTGATGTTGGGTAGAGAGTGTTTCCTACTCCCCCTTCCTTGTTTTGTGATCCCATTGTGAAGTTGAAGAAAGCTAGAGTTGGAGCTACCATTGTGATGAAGACATGCATATTGAAAACTTGAAAATTTGGCCTTGTTGATGGTCTTGTTGTAAATTATTTCATTTTATACTTTCCAATTGAGTGGATGATTGTATTTTGTAAGCTTGAGGAAAGTTGTTGTTATACTTGGAAACCCATTGATCTTGTAAACTCCCTTTAAGAGTGCTTGTTTAAGGGGCTTATAATGTCAAATGTGTTATTTTTATGGAAAGAAATTATCAAGTTTTACCTTGTCTTGGTGAAAGGGAGATTTTAATAGAGTTGAAATGGATACACATTATTTTTAATTTAAGTAGTCTCATTTTTTTCAAATGTGATATACTTCTATTCTAAAAATATTGTAAAATTTTGATAGGCTTCATTTTAAAAGAGATAAGTATCTTGTTGGTTTTCACTTGCTTGGTGAAATGAAATGGTTATTTTTGTTTTCCTTAAAGAAAATTAAGTTGAAGCATTTAAACTAGAAATGTATTACTATACTAGTTGAAGGGTAGTAGTTGTTAAATCTATTATATTAAATGAAAGCATCCCTTACTCTATTAACATTTTGTAGAACAAGTCTAGAATAATTTCTTTTATTTCCCCAATTTTTACCTTTGAATAAATTAAATAAAAAGGAATTCATTTAATTGTGAAAATAAATGATTATAATTGTACTCATTCCTACTTACATGCAAACTATGTTGATGTTAATTACTTAGGAATATTTTACAAATTCTTTATTTTTGATAAATAACCACTTAATAATTGTTTTCTTTATAAATATATATATGTGAAAAATTATATGAAATTCGAGTATTTTAATATGGTTAATATATTAATATAATGAAATTTTAACATTAGTGTGTGTGGTGTGTGTGTGTGTGTGTGTGTGTGTGTGTGTGTGTGTGTGTGTGTGTGTGTGTGTGTGTGTGTGTGTGTATTACTAAGTTTATTATAAATAAAAAATTAATATTAATAAAGTTTTTTTTAATAAATAAAATTTTATAACAAAAAAAATGAATTTGAAGGAGCATAGTCTGTGGCATGGTCGCTTAAGACTTTATTTAAAAAGAGTGGGAGGGTCGACAACTCCAACCCCCACCCCATTGTTATATGGGATGGGGGGTAGGGTCGCTGACCCTCTCCCCAAGTTTTGTAACATTTTGTAGTGCCCACTCCTCTTCGACATCTATATTCTTATGATTATGCTTATTAGAGATTAGAGTTATGGACACTTCTATCACATTTTAGTTATTGACAAAAATGGACATTGTTATATTTGATTACTTAATTGATAGACAATATGGATGTTTAGACTTATGACATGATTTACAAGATGGATTATATGCATGTTTTGGATATATCAAAAATTGACTATCTTGAGTTTATATTGGACTGCTACATTTAATTCGATAATTATATGTTTGCTAGATGATTTAGTTGATTTCGTGATCTTATTGCTAGTTGATAGTTTATTAAATTGAAATAATTGAAATCATGAACACTGGTGAATTGCTTGTTAGAGATGGTTAGTTGTGATAATTGATGATATGTATATACATGTATTTTTACTATTTTGATGTCGTTAATATGGCCACGAGGCCAAAAAGGTATTCTCTTGACTTTTGTAGGTGTTTGCAACACAATAAACTAAAGGGGGATATGAGACCAACAGTGAAAGAATATGGAGTATTGGAAACAGGTCACCATGGCAACACGTGTATTCGTATGTTGTATGTTGTTGTAGTTTTTTAGGAGGTTCCCATTGGGGGTGACCTTGGGAATGTTGTAATTTTATCTTGTTGATTTTATTTAATTTGCAGTATTGTATTTTATTAGTATGTGGAGTCACTTTTATTAATTTTGTTCAACACACCTCTTAAGTTAATTTAAAAGTGTTTAACTAATGCTAATTAGGATGTGACAAAAGGGGGGAAATAAATGTGAGTTGGTATCCTTAATGTGTGTTTGTTTGGAATGATTTCAATTTCTTTTGGGGTAGTGTGTACTCAATCTTCCTTGTGAAATTCGTATTTTGACCTTCTATGCTATTTTGGAGACTTGTGGGACAAGCTAAGCTTGTCCCACACCTCATAAAGTCGCCCACCCACTTGGCCTATGATGTGAGGGAATTATTTTAGGTCCTATTTTGTGTTTTAATAAAGGAAAAGAGCAATTAATTACACTTTTCTTACATGGGTATTTATTTTTGTCCTTAAGAGGTGTGGGTTTGGGTTGAGTGAGTATGAGGGTGGTCTTTTCCCCAACCACCAATTTATTATACTTTTGGGTTTGGGTTTGACCTTGGTAATGTGGGATGGAGAAGAAATGATGTGGTATCCTACATGGAGCCACATCATCTCCCTCTCCCTCTTTTCTTTTTATTTGACTTTTTGTGAGGTTTTGGGGGTTACTTGCTTGGTTTTTGCTCTCTCACTTTTGGGGTGTTTGCTTTTAGGAGTGCTTGTTGCAGTTGAATATTGTTTGGAATTGCTTAGGCTTGGTGAATTTTGGAACTTGCTTGTGGAGTGGATTCTTGCTATGGAAAAGTAGGGTCTTCACCCTTTTTCTTCTCTTCTTTGTGTGTTTATGTTCTGAATGAATGTTTTATTGCATGAGTGTTGTTAGGTAGTGAAATGGTTTTAGGATGTGTATGAGAAAGTGAAATGGGGAAAAATTTTGTTGGGAGGCATAAGAGTTTCTCTTAGGTGTTTAGGAGGGAGTGGGTTGGGTTCCCAACCTTATTGTTATCTTGTTGTTTTGTTCATTGTGGGAGGCATAAGAGTGAGGGAGGCATAAGCGATGTTTTACTTGTAGAGTCTCATAAGATATTTTGGGGTTTTGATGGATTTTTGGAGGTTTTGAGGTGGGCACCCAAACCCTTGGGAGGCATAAGGGAAATCCCCATATTCCTTTATATACTTGGCTTGATTTTAGAGCCAATGTTTTGGGAAGCCTATGTGTGTAAAATGAATGTTTTCTGGTTATTTTATTGTGTGAGTGTTGGTTGAAATTAAATGTGGAAGTCTTGTCTTTTGTTGCCAATGGTTGTCAAATATTCCATAATGTTCCATTGTTGGGGCTCAGGGGCCAATGAGGGAGAAGGATTCAATTCCTCATTGGAGTATTGGTTGGGTGGAGAGTGTTGCCTACTCCCCCATTTTGGTTGTTGTGTTCAATCTTGTGAAGAAGTTGGAGCTCATATGATGAAGGATTCTTGTGTCATTTGGAGAAAAGAAACAAAGACACCCTTGTAAATATTTTACCATGTTGTCTCCATTTTGTGTGGAGGGCTTGTAAACTTGTATTCTTAAAGTGAAGTTCCTAGTTGCCTTGTGTATCAAAATTGTAGTATTATTCCTCCTTGTAAGTGAAAGTAAAAGCTTGAAAACTATTCCCTTACTTGTTGGAAAGAAACACTATTAGATTTTTAAAGAGAACCAAGTTCAAAAGAATTTTTTTTATTTTCTTGTGATCATTATTGTAATATTGGAAAGGATAGGAAGTTATAGATATGGTGTTTCCTTCAAAACTTAAACTAAATATTCACTTGCTTGCAATTCTATTAAGTGATATGGTTGAGGTAGCATGAAGAATTTTTTATTGTGTTTGCTATAGTAAAAAGTATTTTTATGTTTTTAAAATTTTATTATTCCCATTTTGAAATATTGGAAGGAAGGGAATAGTTTAGTATTGCCTTGATTTATGGATGAAATATACTTATTAATTGAACTAGAAGGAACAATTAATTTTAGAAGTTTTCTCAAATTGATATTTGAATGAAATTGTGGAAACATCCAAATCATCTTGATCAAACCTAGAAAACCAAGGAAATGATCCTAAATAGGTCCCTAAACCATCTTGTTATAACTTAGAATAATGGTTAAATTTGGAATTACACCATGTAAGTATTTAAACAAATTTTGCCAACTTTTTATACCAAATACTTAGAAACGAAATTAGTTTTAAAATCTCTATCTAATTGGTTTAGTTGACAAGTCACTACATAAGTATGTATGTATGCCAACATACATACATACATACATACATACATGCATACATATATATATGTATGTATGTATGTATAATGTAAACATATATTTTATATATAGATATATAGACACTCTATATCTCTTATGATGTTAATCTTATTAGTAACATATAAGTGTCTTAATACTAAATTTAATAATAAATGTATTATATTAACAACCACGTGTGTGTACACACATACACCCACACACATATAATCATACTTATACATAATAGTTATATATTTATAAATTATAAATATATAAATATATTTATATTATATAAGTATTATAAAATATTAGAATGATTGAAAAAACTTATTAAAAAAAAGATCCAAATAAGAGTTAGTAAGAGAGGGCCTCGGCCACATGGCCTACACATTGTAGTAAAGGAAAATGGGCGGAGGGAGGCAGGTCGCTGAACCCATCCCCCACCCCATATACTATGGGATGGGGGGTAGGCTCGACGACCTACCCCCAACTAAACATTAAACTCAAACCCAACATTTTTACACTTGACCACTATATTTTATGAGCTGCGACATGTTTAAAAAGAGGCTATGTAAATTGTGAATAAGCGACACCCATTTTTGTAAACATACACACACACACCCATCCATATATATATAATATAAATTATATACTAAATATATATATATGAGATTATATATATATATTGTGTGGGTTGTTTGTATACCCAATTTTATGTTATTTTAATAATTCATTTCGGGTTTAATAAAAATGCTCAAACTAAAATAAATGGATAATATTTATATAATAGG